>SPJY01030185.1:840397-851612 GCA_005191435.1 Raddia distichophylla | reverse complement strand
TTATGTGTCACATGATAAAAATTTTCTGAATCTAGCATCCACATTTCGATTGAATGAATATTTGATATCAAGAGTATCTCACCACTGCTTTTCGTATCATTGTTAGCCTTTGCAAAGTTTCTATTTCCTCCTTGTGTTGTGTATTACCTGTCCATACTCTTCACACCTGAAACAATGGATATATTTGACCTTCATATTCTTCTTTCCAATACTTTTTCTGTCACCTTGATCACTTTTGACTAGGAAAGCATGAGACAAAGGTTCGTCTTCTGCGTTCTTCTTCTTCTTTCTCATCTCATGAGCAAGTAGAGCCGTACTAATATCTTTAGCCTTGATGCTGTCATTGCCATATGTCAATGTTGTGACCAAATGCTCATATGACATAGGTTATGAACATAGAAGAACTATGGCCTTGTCTTTATCATCAACCTTCACATTTTAATGACCTAGATCTGTGAACGACATAGGTCTATCACCAACTGATTTAAAACATCCACGTGCTCCTTTAGGTCAGCCCTCTCCTACTCTAGCCTATTTAACTTCTCCTCAAGATGCAACTTGCTGGTCAGAGTTTTGGACATGGATTGAGTTAATGATTTGTCCCAAATCTCTATTGGTAACATCAACTCCATGACTTGGTGCATGACTTGATCTGAGAGATATATATCTTGTCGGTGTAATAAATACCGGGGTACAAAGAGTCCTGAAAAGATCAAGCGGGCCCCACGCGTCAGGCGGGCGAGCAAGGCCCCAGCGCGCGGGCGAGCCCCTCAGGGCGCCGGGCGGGGGCCCCACACGTCAGGCGGGCGATCAGACCCCAGCGTGTGGGCGAGCCCCACGGCGTATCAAGCGGGCCCCACACGTCAGGCGGGCGATCAGACCCCAGCGTGTGGGCGAGCCCCACGGCGTATCGAGCGGGTCCCACGCGTCAGGCGGGCGAGCAAGGCCCCAGCGCGCGGGCGAGCCCCTCAGGGCGCCGGGCAGGGGCCCCACACGTCAGGCGGGCGATCAGACCCCAGCGTGTGGGCGAGCCCCACGGCGTATCGAGCGGGTCCCACGCGTCAGGCGGGCGAGCAAGGCCCCAGCGCGCGGGCGAGCCCCTCAGGGCGCCGGGCGGGGGCCCCACACGTCAGGCGGGCGATCAGACCCCAGCGTGTGGGCGAGCCCCACGGCGTATCGAGCGGGTCCCACGCGTCAGGCGGGCGAGCAAGGCCCCAGCGCGCGGGCGAGCCCCTCAGGGCGCCGGGCGGGGGCCCCACACGTCAGGCGGGCGATCAGACCCCAGCGTGTGGGCGAGCCCCACGGCGTATCGAGCGGGTCCCACGCGTCAGGCGGGCGAGCAAGGCCCCAGCGCGCGGGCGAGCCCCTCAGGGCGCCGGGCGGGGGCCCCACACGTCAGGCGGGCGATCAGACCCCAGCGTGTGGGCGAGCCCCACGGCGTATCGAGCGGGTCCCACGCGTCAGGCGGGCGAGCAAGGCCCCAGCGCGCGGGCGAGCCCCTCAGGGCGCCGGGCGGGGGCCCCACACGTCAGGCGGGCGATCAGACCCCAGCGTGTGGGCGAGCCCCACGGCGTATCAAGCGGGCCCCACGCGTCAGGCGGGCGAGCAAGGCCCCAGCGCGCGGGCGAGCCCCTCAGGGCGCCGGGCAGGGGCCCCACACGTCAGGCGGGCGATCAGACCCCAGCGTGTGGGCGAGCCCCACGGCGTATCGAGCGGGTCCCACGCGTCAGGCGGGCGAGCAAGGCCCCAGCGCGCGGGCGAGCCCCTCAGGGCGCCGGGCAGGGGCCCCACACGTCAGGCGGGCGATCAGACCCCAGCGTGTGGGCGAGCCCCACGGCGTATCGAGCGGGTCCCACGCGTCAGGCGGGCGAGCAAGGCCCCAGCGCGCGGGCGAGCCCCTCAGGGCGCCGGGCGGGGGCCCCACACGTCAGGCGGGCGATCAGACCCCAGCGTGTGGGCGAGCCCCACGGCGTATCGAGCGGGTCCCACGCGTCAGGCGGGCGAGCAAGGCCCCAGCGCGCGGGCGAGCCCCTCAGGGCGCCGGGCGGGGGCCCCACACGTCAGGCGGGCGATCAGACCCCAGCGTGTGGGCGAGCCCCACGGCGTATCGAGCGGGTCCCACGCGTCAGGCGGGCGAGCAAGGCCCCAGCGCGCGGGCGAGCCCCTCAGGGCGCCGGGCGGGGGCCCCACACGTCAGGCGGGCGATCAGACCCCAGCGTGTGGGCGAGCCCCACGGCGTATCGAGCGGGTCCCACGCGTCAGGCGGGCGAGCAAGGCCCCAGCGCGCGGGCGAGCCCCTCAGGGCGCCGGGCGGGGGCCCCACACGTCAGGCGGGCGATCAGACCCCAGCGTGTGGGCGAGCCCCACGGCGTATCAAGCGGGCCCCACGCGTCAGGCGGGCGAGCAAGGCCCCAGCGCGCGGGCGAGCCCCTCAGGGCGCCGGGCAGGGGCCCCACACGTCAGGCGGGCGATCAGACCCCAGCGTGTGGGCGAGCCCCACGGCGTATCGAGCGGGTCCCACGCGTCAGGCGGGCGAGCAAGGCCCCAGCGCGCGGGCGAGCCCCTCAGGGCGCCGGGCAGGGGCCCCACACGTCAGGCGGGCGATCAGACCCCAGCGTGTGGGCGAGCCCCACGGCGTATCGAGCGGGTCCCACGCGTCAGGCGGGCGAGCAAGGCCCCAGCGCGCGGGCGAGCCCCTCAGGGCGCCGGGCGGGGGCCCCACACGTCAGGCGGGCGATCAGACCCCAGCGTGTGGGCGAGCCCCACGGCGTATCGAGCGGGTCCCACGCGTCAGGCGGGCGAGCAAGGCCCCAGCGCGCGGGCGAGCCCCTCAGGGCGCCGGGCGGGGGCCCCACACGTCAGGCGGGCGATCAGACCCCAGCGTGTGGGCGAGCCCCACGGCGTATCGAGCGGGTCCCACGCGTCAGGCGGGCGAGCAAGGCCCCAGCGCGCGGGCGAGCCCCTCAGGGCGCCGGGCGGGGGCCCCACACGTCAGGCGGGCGATCAGACCCCAGCGTGTGGGCGAGCCCCGCGGCGTATCGAGGCGAGGGCCCCACGCGCCAGGCGGGCGCATGGGCGAGCCCCCTCTGAAGACGAGGCGAGGGCCCCACGCGCCAGGGGGGCGCATGGGCGAGCCCCCTCTGAAGACGAGGCGAGGGCCCCACGCGCCAGGGGGGCGCATGGGCGAGCCCCCTCTGAAGACGAGGCGAGGGCCCCACGCGCCAGGGGGGCGCATGGGCGAGCCCCCTCTGAAGACGAGGCGAGGGCCCCACGCGCCAGGGGGGCGCATGGGCGAGCCCCCTCTGAAGACGAGGCGAGGGCCCCACGCGCCAGGGGGGCGCATGGGCGAGCCCCCTCTGAAGACGAGGCGAGGGCCCCACGCGCCAGGGGGGCGGCGTATCAAGCGGGCCCCACGCGCCAGGCGAGGGCCCCGCGCGTCGGGTGGGGCCCGTGTGGCAGGGGACATCCCGAAAGGAGTCTTCTGGTTGAAGGCTCCCCCTGCTGCGAAGGACGAGCGCATTTAATGCGACATCACGCGCGGATAGACAGCTGAAGATATGATTACCGCTACAGTGACCCCTGCCAGTCTGAGCGGCTGTCACTGTGGCGCAGAAGAATTGACCGGCAGAGAGAAGGTCCGCTTGAGATCGCCGCCCGCGTCAGGAGAAGCAGACCGGGCCCCACCCGCAGCCTCACTGGTGTGACTGTGCGGGTCAGTGGCCACTTGCGAGGCACGCGAGGGCGGCGCCGCGCGGCGTAGTAGCAGCGCGTTTTCGTCTCTCCTGTCGTGTCATGTTACTGTACTGCCTACCCCCTCGGCTTTCTCCGCCAGTTCAAGGCTTGTATAAGAGGGGTGGAGAGGGAGGGGGGAAGGAGGAGGGCACGAGCATTCGTGCATTCGAAACGCTCTGTAAGCACATTCCATTCAACCACAACCAAAGAGCTAAGGCTCAGCAGGAGTAGGACTATTACCCGCGAGGGGGTCCGAACCTGGGTAATCCCGGCGTGTTGCTCCTTGCTGCGTTCAGCGCTCAATCGAATCGAGCCTGGCCGAAAGGCTAGCGAGACAAGAAATCTGACCAGGGGTGTGATCCGCAGTGGTTGAGCGGTGAGCACGCCGTCATTTTTTTTAACAGAACGTGATGGTTATGTTGGATGACTTGAGATTGAATCTAAAGGTGTCGTGTGTGAGATAAGGCGACATAGAGTGGCGTGATGGATCCTATGTAGGTTGTGAGGTCGGTGATGATTGGAGTAGACCTAGGAATTGGGACGTGCCGGGCTGGCACGGCCTGGGTCCACCATGCCTCGGGCCTTTATCAATCGAGCTGGCACGGTATGATTCTCTGTTCATGCCGGGCTGGGCTAGCACGATTAGCTATTAGGCAGGCCCGGCACGGCTCGACGGCACGGCGTGCCTTCGTCGTGCCGGGTGAGCACGGGCACGGCCCAGTTATTTTGCAGGCTTTCCCAGCTGCGCTTGTACATATGTTGCACATGGATTGGAGCCTTCCGCTGATTGACCGGTCAAAAGTAGCCTTTTGAATGCAGCCCCGCAGCATTTCTCCTAGTCCTCTCATGTTGTATGCATGCTGGTCAAAAGTAGTTTTTTTATTGAAGCAAACGACGCCTCGTTCCTCCTGACATGCATGCGCAGTGCATTGGGACTTGACAACGCCAATGGCTAAATGCTGGCCATGGTATTAGGGCATCTTCAATGGAGCTGACTCGGCTGGCTATAAGCCCTCCACGTAGGATTTTATGCTTATGTGAAAAAGAGAGGAAGCACCCAAAGCTAGCGCCGGGCGCTAGCATCGCCCCCGATGCATTGCTCCGACTCGCGCTCTCTCTCTCTCTCTCTCTCTCTCTCTCTCTCTCTCCACCCACTGCACCACAGCCGGATTTGACGCGCCGGAGTCGCCGCCGTTGCCGGATCCGACCCCGTGCCTCGCCGTCGCCACCGCCGCCGTCGCCGATGCCGCCCGATTCGAGCCTGCGCCGCGCCGCCGTCGTCCGCCGTCTGAGCCCACGTCATCGCCATCACCGCGGCGCGTTGTCTCCGTCGTCGTCGCCTTGTCGCCGGCCTGGAGGGGTGGAGGTGAGGGGAGGGGAGGGGAGGGGAGGCTACCGCGGTGCAGGCAAGGGGAGGGGAGGGGAGGCCGGCATAGCACGACGAGGTGGAGGGGAGGCCACAGCGGGGTGGAGGGGAGACCAGCGGGGAAGATGATGGAAGAGAAGGGTGGGGTAGAAAGAAATTAATATCCTGTGGGTCCCATATTACATGTGCTATAGCCAGACTATTGGAGAATGCTGGCTTTTAGCTGAGGTGGATGACTATTGGAGAATGCTGGCTTTTAGCTGAGGTGGATGTGCCACATAATCATTATAGCCAGTGGTTGGCTATAACCATTGGAGATGCCCTTAGAGGGACAAATCCAACCGAACATCTCCTAATAATTAATGACAGTCCACTGATTAGCATTTCGGGCTACCCCCTCTTACCGGACCGGGCCAAACACGGCCCAAATGTTCGGGCCGTGCTATGCGGCCCATCGTGCTGACTTCTCAGGCCTGTCACGACACGCCGTTTCGGATGGCCGGCATGACCCATCTACCATCATATCGTGCCGTGCTTTGGGCTTAAAGAATCGGGCTGTGCTCGGGCTGGCCCAAAAAAGCACGGCCAACCTCCCAGGTCTAGATTGGCATGGGCCATGATGTGGTTGGAGAGGAGGAGATCAATTGGTCACAGAGAAGAAAAATGTGGATGGGAGAGCTAGTTTTGATAGATGGTGTATGAGAAAAATTATCAATTTCTTTGGAGATGAAATGGTGTGTTTTCCTGGCCAACTATAATTATCAACCAGCATGTATAACTTTAAAATGACAAAATTTTGTATAAATTTAAAATGACAAATTTTTTGTTCGACACTCACGAGTCACGACAAACGCAACACATGTGTTCATACTAATTTCAAATCGGTGCAATAGATAAGAAACAAGTCAAAGGAAACTTATCGGATTTCTCTCAAACTATCTCGGGATCAGTGATTTTTGGACGAAATTTCACCAAAATTTTGCGAAATCCGGTTATTTTGCTGCGAACTGAAACACCTTCACAATGTTTGAATTCAAAAAATTTGATCTGACTTGAGACATAATAAGGAAAAATATGCTATGTGCCATTGCAGAGCCGGTTTCTGTCCTACAAGCCCCCACATAATCGCTCTAATCTTATGTGCCTATTGCAGTTAGCAAAAAATTATCTTCCATGCCACTACCGTCACAACTTGTCAACTGTCACTGTAACAGGCATCCATAATGTCTAAAATACCTCTAAAGTTGATGTCTATGACAGCTCGGCACCACATACATCCCCTCTTTCTCCTCATTTTCTTTTCACTCTTTTCCTTTTCCACCCGAGGGGAGAGTGTAGGCCGGCATGGCCACGCGTAGGGCATGCCGACGCGGCGGCACGGTGGCACGATGGCGTGCCGACGTAGGACGGTAGGCGGCACACGGCTCCGTTGACGAGCCCCTCCCCACCCCGACATCGAGCTCCTCCTTCCCTATGAGACCGCAGGCGAGCTCTTAGATGATGAGGTGGCCGGCATACGGGATTGCAAACCTAGGGGCAAAATGGTCTTTTTCCAATGCGTTGATGGTTTGACTCACGGAAAGTGGTCAACAGTGGCACACATGATATTTTTTTAGCGAGTGCAATGGCATGTACAAACGAAGCAACTGGGTGATGGCACATAGAACACCAAATGAAAATGCAATGGCATACAAAATTTTTACCCACTATATATAAAATGATGGCATAACTTGATTCTACACAACACCTTTTGTAGCCTAGCTAGTGGGTAGTGTTTTGTATAACAAGCAAGAGGTGCATGGTTCAACACATTTTTTTGAAAAATTTAAATTTTCTATTTTTATTTTTGCAGAAATTTCGGAAATTCCAGAATTTTTGCTAGCCACTGAAATTTTTTCAAAACCGAAATTTAAATCCCTGCTCGGGATCGATGCCTTAATGCTCAGCTCATAGACAAAGAATCAAGAAGATAAGTAAAAAAACTTACCTGTGCATCCATTGGTGACATAGGGGTTGCCCTCGTAGCCTTGGGTGCAGCCGCAAGTGTATCCTGTGCCGGCGGTGGAGTCGTTGCACGCAGCGTGGGCGCTCTTGCAGGCGTAGTCGGGAGCCTTGGCGGCGTCGGCGCAGGACATGGAGCTGTTGCTTTCGTCTCTGATGGCCCAGTCGAGCCACACCGGGACGGTGCGGTTGACGTCCATCCTCAAGTCCGCCCAGCGGAAGGTGTAGTTGTTCCTGTCGACAACGAAGGCGTAGTCGCAGGGGTTGAATTCCCACACGGCCCCATGGTCGCTGTCGCCCTTGAAGAAGACGTCGCTGGTGGTGAGCCCCGGCGGGATGTCCACGCGGCAGCAGCCGACGCCAGCGCACGCCCCGTCCCACTCCTCCCCCTCGTCGATCTTGCAGTAGGCCCAGCAACCCGTCTGGTACGTCCTGCCTTCGAACTGTCTGCCGACGAGGGCGCCGATGGTGTCGCACCCGACGACGACGAGGACGTTGTGCGTGCTGGAGATGCGGTACGGGCCGCCCGGGTAGATGTACGTGTAGGCCGTGCTCGCGTTGGAGGATTCGCCTCCACGGTTCGTGATGTTGAAGCACTGCCAGGAGACGGGGAGCATCACCACCGACTCGGCGGGGTCGACGGAGAGGCGCAGCACCGGGAACAACGCCAAGCCGCTGACGAGGGCCGGCGCCGTGTTGTTATGGCAGGCCACCTCGAAGCCCTCGCGGAAGCACCCGACGCCGATGCCGAATGGGTAAGGGATGTCCACGCCGCCGCAGCTCGCCTTGCACCCGGGCGTAAGCGTCAGGCTCTCGCCGGAGGCCGCCATCGCCGCCCCAAGTAGCGCTTGCCACAGCAACCACGCCCCTGTCCACATTGCTTGCTCCTTGTCTGTCTACTTCCTAGCTACTCGGTCATCATCCATCCATTAGATGCTTGCACACTTGCACGGTTAAATAGCACAAAAACAGCGCATCTTGTTCCTAAAAAAACTGCACATGTCCTAGTAATTTTAAAGTACACCATTTCAAGTTGCACTTAAATTCTCGTTTTGTTTTTGTCCACCCCATAAAAATTGAATTTTTTTTGAAACTCCCGATATGAAAAATAACTTTTTTATAAACAGGACATCATTATGTCCAGTTTGATTAATCCTTTGTTTAGCAAGACTAGATCAGATACCACCTATTGGCTATTCAAACCCAAGTCACTTAGACCTACATCGAACCAAGTGTTACTTTTATTTTATTCCTAATCTCGACAAAAGGTCTGCACGCAAAAAACAGAAAATAGATTCTCGTCTCTATTATACACATATTTTTTTGTGCACATGGTACATTTGTGCACAGCGCGCTCTGGACATGGCCGACCGTGGTGCCAGTTCGCATCGTTGGACACCGATTCAGGTGCAGGAGTTCCTAAGGGCATGCGCTCAGGCTGTTATGAACGGCCATAGGCCAAACAGGACCCTTGATGACGCTGGTTGGAGATACGTCGAGGAGAAGCTGGCCGATCGATTGGGGCTCACGCTTGAGTGCAGGCAGCTTGTGTACAAGTGGGGGAACCTGAAGAAAGATTGGCAAGAGTGGAAGAAAGCGAAGAACAAGACAGGGATCCAAGTTTCACCAACCGGAGCCCTCATCGCTTCGGATGAGTGGTGGACCTCCCAGGTTTCTGTAAACTACTAACCTACGATTCCCTTAAATTGTTTTCTTCCTACATCAATTTTCCCCTTCGCAGCGATTTCCTCAGCTTAAAGATTGGAAGGATCATGGACTGCCGCATGAAGAGCTGATGGATCAAATTTACGCTACCCACATGCCAGTTAACATCCATGGCAGGGGTCGGGATGATGATGACAACTCTAGCGATGATGATGCCCCTGTGTGTGCGATGAGGACTCGGCACCGCGATGAAGGAGAACCCTCTCAGCCCCAGTCAGCAAGGAAGAAATGGAAGACCTCAGGCAGCGGTGATCCTCGTGAGTGGTGGACTGCTTACTACACCGTTCGCCATCGTTTCCAATCCATGCAAGCTGGTTCTTCCGGGGGAAGTGGTCCTGCCGCACCACCACCTGAGGAAACAGCTCCTCCCCCAGCAGCACCTGCCCAACCCCCCTACCCCATCCGACCTTAACCGATTGGAGTACACATAGCTGCAGAATGAGCTAATCGACCAAGGCGTTGATGAGTTATCGATTCTTTATTACCAAGCAAGTTTTGTCCTCATGAACCCGATGCGTCGCTCCGCTTATTCTCTGTTGCGCTCTCTTGAAGCCAAGGCCCGGTTCATAGAGCGTGCGTTCGCGACTGATTACCCCCAGTAGGTGTGGTTCCATTTGAGGTCATCACCTTCGAGTGTACCGTTGCAATCTTTAGAATCCTCGGTCTGTTAGCATAATTGTCATTTCGTTTGTTATTTCTCGAGGTGAACTATTTGTCATTTGTATTGTGTACTGGCCACCTTGAAGGAATCTTAGGCCTCGAGGGGGTGAAGAGGCAATATTTTTAATTCTTTTTGGTTTTTCTTAGGTTTTAGTCAATTTAAACAACCTAAGCAACTAAGCTAAATTGACTAACTACCCGAGAGCTAACGTAGCGGAATAGAACTAACAATGCTAACGATAGAGATAGCCGAAGCAAATCAAAGGTAATGCGGAAATAAGTGAGGAAGGAACAAGGGACACTCACGATTTTTTACGTGGTTTGGTGCAAGCACCTACTCCACGATGCCGAAGTCACTCGAGAGTGACCGGGACTCTGTCCCTAGCCGGAAACTTACTCGGGAAGCTTTCGGGAATTCCCGGGCTCGCTTCGGACCCTCACACGAGGCCGGGCTCCCTCACACGTTGAGAGCTATCCCGACACCCCGGCACCGTGTGTAGGCGCCGACCACCGCGGAGGTGGTATTTGTACAAGAGTTGTTCTTCGGAGGCCTTCGGCTTGACGCGGAACCGGCGGAGACCCCAACTCTTGGCTTGATGTCGGCAACTTGAGGCTTGCTCGCCCAGAGTTGACGTCCTTCACGGCTTCCCTCGGACCTCGGCTCCGGCGAGGTGGAAGCACCCGATTCCCGCACCGGGTGACCCCGCCCAAGGCGAGGAATTTCGTCGGTGAAGACTTGAATGGTTGCGGTGGTGATGACTTGCTCGAACCGGCGCTTGGACGATGAAGCTTGAGGTAGCAAGGGGGAAGTCAAACCCGGCAACAAGGTCCCATGGAGCACACAAGAAAGAACCCCGGAAGAACCCAAACCCAAGCCAAAACCTCGCAAGAACCAAGCCCACACATGGAAGAACCAAGGGGATACAACCCTCTTACCTTTCTCCTACCTTCCCTCACCTTTCCTCTCTCTCTCTCTCACTCAATCCCTAGGTGGAGGTGGCCATGGGAGAGGGGAAACCCTAGGGGAGGAGCTCTCAAGATCCGAGCCGTCCAGTTTGAGCTGTCGTTGGTCCGATGCTCGACGCGTGTCCTCTACGGGTTAGGGGCTATAAATAGGACTCAGGGGTGAAGGGAAAACCTGAGAGAGCTCATTATTTCCACCCCTGGTGTTCTTGTGTTCTTGGGAGCTCCTCCCCTAGGGTTTCCCCTCTCCCATGGCCACCTCCTCCTAGGTATTGAGAGAGAGGAGAGGTGAGGGAAAGTAGGAGCAAGGTATAAGAGGGTTGTATCCCCTTGGTTCTTCCATGTGTGGGCTTGGTTCTTGTAACATCCCCATTTTCAAAAACCTAAAAATCATGGCATCATTATTTCATGTGCATGACTTTCGAAAAAAAAATTAATTAATTTGAAAATGTGTATGTTACCTTTAGAAGGCTAAATTCAATATTTTGAATTTTAAATTAATTATTGTAAATGTCAAAGTAAAATTTTGGTGAAAATAAATATATTGGTTTTGAAATTTTAAAATAAGTAATTGCAAAAGCCAAAAGAATATTTTGGTAATTAATATTTTAGCTTTAATATAAAGAATGTTTAATATTAAATTTAAAAATAATATTTTGTGTTTCAAAATAATCATTCAAAATTTATATTTGATAATAAATGCTTTGATTTGAGTTTGATAAAAATATAAATAATTTAAATCTAAATTTGAACATGTTCTTATTATTT
>SPJY01030185.1:826142-840315 GCA_005191435.1 Raddia distichophylla | reverse complement strand
GCCGGGAACGCCGCCGCCAAGCCGTGCGCCGCCGCCTCCCCTGTTCTGGGGTGGCCGATAGGCGGGTCCCGCTCGTCAGCCCCCTCCTCCCCTTCGGCCGAGCCGAGCCGGGCCGCGCCAGCCAGCTCCGCCGGCCCAGCCGCGAGCCAGCCCAGTCCAGCCAGCAAGCCAGGCCGCGCCGTGGGCCGCCTGCGCCAAGCCGGCCCAGCGCCGAGCCAGGCCGCAGCCTCCCCACCAGCGCGCCGCTTCTGGGACGAAGCTAGCTACTGGCCCACTTGCTGTTTCCTTTATTTTACTAATGCAATTAAATTATTTATTTCATATCTTTTGCAATATAGCTTCAAATTTAGTAAAATAAAGTTCTATAGATTCATAAAAATGTAAACTTAAATTTAAAAATATCATTTTCATCATGTGCATTCATATTTTTGACATGTGCATTTAATTGTGATTATTTGTTTGCGCTAGATCAGGATACCCGTGTCGTTGGAGCCGAGGACCTACCCGTACACCCGGAACACTGGATTCACGGCAAGTCATTGTTGACTTTCCCCTAGAATATTTGCTGATCATATTGCTGCCTAGATTTCTAAATGATTTATTAGATTTGCTAATTGCATATTATCTTAAAATATAAAAATGCTAGTTGATTAGGCTGATTAGTTAAATGCCTAGAAAATTTATTATTATCGCATAAACCTGATCCTTGTCAACCCTAGGAATATATAACTTGTTTATTGCCATTTCATTGATTAGTTGATCGTTAAAAGGCTTAGTCCTGTTGTTTATTGCTTGTCGTCGTCACTGTTATTTCATGTGAAATGCAATGTTTAAAATGCGTGATTTAAAGACAGTTGACGCTGTTATGTTTGATAAAATGGGACTATTGGGGTACAATAGTTGGTATTGTAGAAGGGAAATTATTTTCGCAAAACCCTGGTTTGGGTGGATGGTTGTATGGATTGGTGCAGTACGCACGAGACTCGGGCCCAGTGTGGGAACCACACAAATCCTTTAGGACCGAGTCCTTGAGGTAGACATACTAAGTTCAACAATGCCACCATGAGTGCTGGTATGGGCAGGCCCTGGTTGAGTACCCTTCAAACCCTTAGTTCGGGCATCTCACTTGGTGGAATAGGCAGCGCAGAATCCGTAGCACACGGTGTCGCGCAGAAGCCGTGGTTAACGGAATTGAACCGTGGATAACGGAGACCGCTCAGATTCGAGCATATTTTGATAGTGCCCGCAGATGACGGTGCCACAGAATTGAGTGCAGCATCCGTGGATAACGGTGTCGCACAGATTTGAACCTATTGGCGCAAGAGGGGGCCACTGGCAACTGAGTACCCGCCTAGAGGTAGAATCCTTAGCGGTGATGCCTGATCTAGGAGTGAGTTGGTAAAAGACCTTGTGGTGGTTTACTTTGTAAATTACCTCTCGTGGGTAAAGCGTGCAACCTCTGCAGAGTGTAAAACTTTCTAGACAGCCGTGCCCACGGTCAAGGGCGGGCGACGGAGCGCTGCCTCATGGTAGTATTTTCACACTTTTATTTTTGAAATGGCGCTTTAAAAGAAAACCACGGCAGAACGTCGTGAGTCTTGTTTTGGGCCTTCGCAGCAGGACGCTGTGAAGTGATTGAGTTAGCATGACAGGTAGTCATGAGATTTGCATGGCGTCTAGCCCTGAGATTATGATTTTGACATGGTAGATAGCCCTGAGATTTTGATTTGGCGGGTAGCCCTGGTACTGGATTTCTATGGCAGATAACCATATGATCATTGGATGGACATGGCAGGTAGCCGTGAGTTGCTCATGCTGGGTTAAAACAGGTGGGTAGCCGGAGATTCAAAAAGAAAGATATTTGTTTTAACTCTTCTTAATTGTTTTCCACATTTTCAAAGATATAGGAAAATTTATAAAGTTGCTTTCCGCAAAATAAACCCTAAAACCCCTTTGCTAAAACCCTCATATGCATATGTCAATTTGGCTGGCGAGTATTTGCACATACACTCACCCTCGCGTTCACTCGTAGGGCTGATCATTCCAACGAGCAGGAACGGAGCCTCAGTATGACGACCCAGACAATGGTGAGCCCAAAGACGGCGACTTCGCCGATGGTGTTCAAGACGTGGATTTCTCCGACGCCTAGGATTGCTACTACAGCATTGCCTGTGGGATTGTGTTGGAGTTCTCTTTTGGATTTTACTATATACCCATGCTTCCGCAGTTGTATGGCTTGCGTGCCAGTCTTTTGTATTAAGAGCCTTAATGGCTGCACTCTGATGTAATATTAAATGTTTTAATAAAAATGGTTATGATCCATGTTCTGGAAATCTGTGTGTACTAGCTATTGATCTAGGGACTAGTACAGTAAGGCACAGAAGGGACTCGACTCATTCAGGCGGGTCCCGACAGTTCTTGCGAGGTTTTGGCTAGGGTTTGGGTTCTCCCGAGGTTCTTTCTTGTGTGCTCCATGGGACCTTGTTGCCGGTTTTGAGTTCCCCCTTGCCACCTCAAGCTTCATCGTCCAAGCACCGGTTCGAGCGAGCCTTCACCACCGCAACAACTCAAGTCTTCACCGATGAAATTCCTCGCCTCGGGCAGGTCACCCGGTGCGGGAACCGGGTGCTTCCACCTCGCCGAAGCCGAGGTCCGAGGGAAGCCATGAAGGACGTCAACTCTGGGCGAGCGAGCCTCAAGTTGCCGACGTCAAGCCAAGAGTTGGGGTCTCCGCCGGTTCCACGTCAAGCCGAAGGCCTCAGAAGAACAACTCTTGTACAAATACCACCTCCGCAGTGGTCGGCGCCTACACACGGCGCCGGGGTGTTGGGATAGCTCTCGACGTGTGAGGGAGCCCGGCCTCGGTGTGAGGGTCCTAAGCGAGCCCGGAAATTCCTGAAAGCTTCCCGAGTAAGTTGCCGGCTAGGGACGAGAGAGTCCCGGTCACTCTTGAGTGACTTCGGCATCGTGGAGTATGTGCTTGCACTGAACCACGTAAAAAATCGTGAGTGTCCCTTGTTCCTTCCTCACTTATTTCTGCATTACCTTTGATTTGCTTCGGCTATCTCTATTGTTAGCATTGTTAGTTCTATTCCGCTACGTTAGCTCTCGGGTAATTAGTCAATTTAGCTTAGATGCTTAGGTTGTTTAAATTGAATAAACCTAAGAAAAACCAAAAAGAATTAAAAATATTGCCTCTTCACCCCCCTCGAGGCCTAAGATTCCTTCAAGTGGTATCAGAGGCAAGTACCCTTTGTGTGCTTAGCTTAACCGCTTAGGGTAAAATGGCCGACAGGAGTAGTGTGGCCGGGAACAGGATCCCGTTGTTCTCTAGCACACACTTTGGTCATTGGAAGACCAAGATGACTGCTTATGTTCAGTCACTAGGTCACACGGTGCGGGCTGTGGTAGAGAAACCATTAGGCTTTGAGGTTGACAAAGATACTGGTCCCACATTTGAGCAATATGCTAAACTAGACCTAGATGCTAAGGCAAAAAATGCCTTGTTCTCTGCTTTAAGCTCTGAGGTGTTTGAGAGAGTTAGCAACTTGCCCACTGCTCATGACATTTGGTCAACACTAGTTCAAATCCACGAGGGCACATATGAGGTTAAGGAGGAAAAGATAGCTGTTCTTAGGAGGCGTTTTGATCTTTTTGAAATGTGTCCCGAGGAAGATGCAAACGATATGTACACTCGGCTTAACCCTCTGGTGAACAAGCTCAAGGGGCTCAGGTTCACCATGACTAACGTGGATGTATGCAGGAAAATGATGGCCATTCTTCCAAGGGACAGGTACAGGGAGTTTGTCCTTCTCAAGAGCCACGAGGTCAAGACAGCTTCTCCTGGCGAGCTTTTGGGAAGGCTTGTCGGCTACGAGATGCTGCTGCAGGACGGGAAGGATAATGGATCCTCCAAGCTCAAGGAGAAGACCATTGCTCTCAAGTTCAACACATCCAAGCCGAGTGGGAAGCATGCCTCCAACAACTCCAACAAGTCCGGGTCCGGCAGTGACCAAGGAAGTCCAAGTGTAGCCCTCGTGGTAAGAGGGCTTGTCAAAGACTTCAAGAGGTTCGCCAAGAGGAGCTTCAAGGACAAGAGGGGGGTTGCCTCTATACGTTGCTATGAGTGCAACGAGCGCGGTCACATCGCTTCTGTTTGTCCCAACAAGAAGAAGAACAAGGACAAGGGAAGCAGTGGCGAGGACAAGAGCAAGCCCAAGAACAAGACAAGGAGGTACAAGTCGGGTTTCCGCCGCACCGACAAGAAGGGCAAGAAGCAAGCCTTTGTCGGCTAGTGGGAGACCGACAACTCCACGAGCGACGAGTCCTCTACTTCCTCTACATCAAGCGAGGGCGGCACCAACGAGAAGACCAAGGACAAGGCCAAGGCACTGATTGGGGTCTCTCTACCCGAGTTGGTGCCTCCATCACCTGCCCAGCTACCTGCAGGCTTGGTAGCTGCAGCTACTTCCGACGATGATGCAGGCTGGGAGTCCAACATCGAGTTCGTCCCTGAGCCAGTCCTCCCGCCACGGTGCTTGATGGCACACTCCTCCAAGGCCGATGATGAGGTGAGTAACTCAGCTGCTTCTGATTCCACCGTTTCTTCCTGTCCTTTTGAGGAAGGCACTTCTGAATACAGAGAATGGGTATGTGTAAGGATACAAGGCCAAGAGGGGGGTGAATTGGCGGCTTTTCACAATTTTAAACTCCTTTTCTAACTATTTGACACACACCGATTTCACACCTTGTGTTAGCAAGTTTAGAGTTAAGCGCAACGAAGAACCAACTAAACTAGCGGAGCGGAAGCGAGAGTCCTACACAGTTCTAGTATGCACGTGCACGAGCGGAAGCAAGCGGCAATTCTCGACTCCTCTCAACTCCTCGTGGCTCGAAGGCACACGGCACCACACAATCTCCAATTCAAAGCTACAATAGTAAATGGGTGACACGAGGATTTGTTTAACCGATGTTCGGTGCCCAACAAATGAGCACCTACTCACCGTTGACCAAGGTCGTACCGGAGCTCCACACAAGGCTCGACGGATGACCCAGGACCCTTTCGTCCCTAGCGGTCGAGTACTAGAAAGACCTCACCTACACAAGGAGAGGAGTAGTCGTCGTACAAGGGGCGACGGCAAGTATCCACACACGGAAGCTCCCGTCACACCGGCTCCACAAGCGGAGCCGGCCTCCACGCACATTGGAGGACTTTGCACACACTGAGGACGCTTCCAAGGAGTGCACCGGAAATGCGTTTCCGATGGCCTAGACACTTCTAGGGCTTGCTTGTGGTACGGTCGTCGCGGTATAAGCTTGGCGATGAGGTACTCACGTACGGCTTGAAGTAGACGTACACATCGGTGAAGCCTCGAGCTCGCGGAGTCGTCGGAGGGCACACGCACAAGAAGGAGCATGGGCTCACCTCTTCTTCAACCTTGGGCTAGGTGGGAGCACCAAGGGAGAGAGGGAAACCAAGGGGAAACCCTAGGAGTGGCTATGCATGGACCTAGACACACACCCCTCTTCTTCTTCCCTTCCTCACCCTCACAATCTCTCTCAATCCCGAGCTCAAGTGGGGATGGCCATGGTGGCTATGGTTTGGACAAGAAGACTCACCATGGGTGAAGGGGAGACCAAAGAAAACCAAAGGGAACACCAAGGTATGGGCTTACCTTCCTCCTCCTTCCTTCTCCCTCTCAAATCCGAGCTCTAGGCATGGGGGACATGGTGGCTAGGGTTTAGAGAAGGGGGCACACCATGGGAGAGGCTTCCTTGCTCAAGCTAGGGGATGGGTGGCTAGAAAATGAGCTCTCTCACCTTATCCTTTCAGCTTAGACCCCTATTTAGACTCCCACATGCGAGATACAGCCCGCAACAGACCTTCCCACGTCGGATGTTCCGACGTGGGTCGGAAGTTCCGACCCCCCCACCCTCTGGACCGCATAGAAACGCGAGTACAGAGCCATCCACGTTGGAAGTTCCGACGTGGGTCGGAAGTTCTGACCCCTCACTCTCTGGTTATATACTAAAAAGATCATATATTTTGCTCCCGAACTCCGTTTTTTATTATCTTGGACATTCCGAAAAGGTAAAAACGAGGGCTAACCAACCATCTAGGTTTCATATCCTAATTCCAAACTAATGGACCCTCAAAACCATGAAAAACACTTTCCGGCACCTTCGGAAACCTCTCACTTCTATCTCTCTCTCTTGCCTTCACTTAGGACTTCGGTTTTTAGACTCTAAGGGTTCTAGGATCAGTCCTAAACATGGCATCAACTTGGTTTGACCTTGGTTTGCTTAAGCTTAGGCATAGACACTAGGGCATGGCTTGGTTTGGCTTAGGACCAAGAACACTTGGCTTAGGCAAAGCTTAGGAGATGTGCTCATGCGCTCCTTTTTGTCTTGACGATGCTTAAGCTTGTTGTTGATGTAGTCGAGGAAGCCGGACCGAAGACTCACACAAGTAAATAAAGAAGAACTAGGAAAAAGGTTTCCTTAGCCTTCGTCATCAATACCAAAACTAATCCTAATCTTATAGTATGTAGTCTAGTTGCGAGGGGAGAATACTTGTCTAGGACCTTATTAAACAAGTATGAAAATCTAAAGGTGAAACATGCTGAGGTGTGTAAAGAACGTGACAACCTAGATAACATGGTAACTAGGCTACTAGAGCAAAGAAACAACCTAGAAGATCAAGTTGATATGCTTGTTGCTGGAAATGCTCTAGATAGTGCTATCACCATTCCTACACATGAATATGCATCTAGTTTAAAAAGTGATGATGTGCTTGCTTGTGACACACCTGCCTCACCCACAGCACTTGATGCCATTGCTTGTGATGTTTCGACTGTTGCACCTCCTAGTGACACATCACCAATTATTTTCCTCACACGTCCTAGCAATAATGAAACTGTACATGCCTTGCCTGAATTGCCTACTATTGCTAGAGATGCTTTGCTTGTGCCTCAACCTGAGATATCTAGTGTACCTGATGATAGCTCAATTCCTGCTAGCTTGTGTGATGATACTCCTGTTTCACTTGCTCCCACACCTGCACCATTACCTGTTTCACTTGCTCCCACACCCACTTTCCGTCCACTAGAGATGACGCACGGCTCGTGGATTCATAGGTTCTATATATTAGTTCATCTTATACCACATGTAATTGATCCATATATTTGTCTATGACTATACATACCCCTAATGTAGGCAACATATTTAGTACAAAAGAGTATTCAGTGCACAAATGGAAACATCAATCCTCGGCCCTTAGATCTCATCCCAAAGGCCCAGCCCCAACCACCTCCCCCTCCCCCTCCTTTTTCAGAAACCCCCCTCCCCCTCCTTTTTTAGAAACCGAGGCGCTGGTGGATTAGGGAGGTGGTCAGGGCTGGGCCGTTGGGATGAGATCCAAGAGCCGAGGATTGATGTTTGCATTTGTGCATTGAATACTCTTTTGCACTGAATATGTTGCCCCTAATGTACGCCCCCAAAAGGCTCTCAATGTCTCATCCTAAAGACAATCCTCCATCGGAACCGCTGAAACCCCCTTCTTCATACCCCAAAGAGTGCATATATGATGTTCATCAGGCTCGCGAGCGCTCACGACACGGACCGAGCTTTCAACGAGCCGAGCTTGAGCATTTTAGCTCATTAGGTGACTGAGCTCGGCTCGGCTCGGCTCGTTAGTGAACGAGCGGAGCCAGGGCCTGGCTTGCTCAAGCTCGGCTCGTTGCCAACCCTAACAGTGAGAGAGGGGTGAGCGCCTACTAGAAAGGCAAGGTGCCTTAGGAGGAACGCTCTAGAGGGGAGTGCAAGCTAGGAGAGACTGGATGGTCTTTCATAAATTTCTCTATTGCTTGAACTTGGGTTACAACTGGTTGAAGTGCCTGATACTTATACAACATATTCTACATTCCATTCTCTCCCCCATGAGTACGAAGAATCTCGTGGGAAAAATAAGAGATTTGTCCCCTCATTTCCCATACTACCCTCGTGTGGGAACACAAAGCAGAGGCATGCATGCCGGTCTCTAATGCAGATTGCCACCTTTGACAGGTTTGGCAACTTGGAGACAATTTGCCTTCCCATTCTTTATAGCTTTGGAAGTGCATGGCTGGGCAACTTCCCATTCTTTATAGGTTTCTGGGACACAGAGATAAAACGAAGACCCTATCTACCCCCTCTACTTTGTGATCTAGACGCCAGGTACTCCTTTTAGCATCTTGCGTATAGCCGAGGCAAGCCTTTATCGTGTGGAGCGTCTTTTAGTCTCTCACCCACTTTTGACCGGGCCAGCTGGTGGGGACCCAAGAGGACCCGCGCTGGTCATTTGTTCTATAGTTGTGTGGGAGTCTGAGGACCCTGCACAGAACGTTTGACTTGAAGGTCCTTAGTTGACATGTGGCACTAAATTGCCAAGCAAAATGGTCCTTAGTTGACATGTGGCACTAAATTGCCAAAATCTTATACCTAGTCCTAGGTCTTACACTCGGTCAATTAGCGAGCCGAGCCGAGCCGAGCCTAGGGCCAGCTCGCTCATGGCTCGCTCGTGGCTCGTGGATTCATAAATTCTATATATTAGTTCATCTTATACCACTTGTAATTGATCCATATATTTGTTTATGACTATACATACCCCTAATGTACGCCCCAAAAAGGCTCTCAATGTCTCATCCTAAAGATGATCCCCCATCGGAACCGCTGAAACCCCCTTCTTCATACCCCAAAGAGTGCGTATATGATGTTCATCAGGCTCGCGAGTGCTCACGACACGGACCGAGCTTTCAACGAGCCAAGCTTGAGCTTTTTAGCTCATTTGGTGACTGAGCTCGGCTCGGCTCGACTCGGCTCGGCTCGTTAGTGAACGAGCCGAGCCAGGGCCTGGCTTGCTCAAGCTCGGCTCGTTGCCAGCCCTAACAGTGAGAGAGGGTTGAGCGCCTACTAGAAAGGCAAGGTGCCTTAGGAGGAACGCTCTAGAGGGGAGTGCAAGCTAGGAGAGACTGGATGGTCATTCATAAATTTCTCTATTGCTTGAACTTGGGTTACAACAGGTTGAAGTGCCTGGTACTTATACAACATATTCTACATTCCATTCTCTCCCCCACGAGTACGAAGAATCTCGTGGGAAAAATAAGAGATTTGCCCCCTCATTTCCCATACTACCCTCGTGTGGGAACACAAAGCAGAGGCATGCCGGTCTCTAATGTTGATTGCCATCTTTGACAGGTTTGGCAGCTTGGAGACAATTTGCCTTCCCATTCCTTATAGCTTTGGAAGTGCATGGCTGGGCAACTTCCCATTCTTTATAGGTTTCAGGGGGACAGAGATAAAATGAAGACCCTATCTGCCCCCTCTACTTTGTGATCTAGACGCCAGGTACTCCTTTTAGCATCTTGCATATAGCCGAGGCAAGCCTTTATCGTGTGGAGCGTCTTTTAGTCTCTCACCCACTTTTGACTGGGCTAGCTGGCGGGGACCCAAGAGGACCCGCCCGGGTCATTTGTTCTATAGTTGGTGTGGGAGTCTGAGGACCCTGCACAAAGCATTTGACTTGAAGTTGGCTCTGGAGCACGGAAGTTCAGGGAGAACCCTATGCGAAGCGTTTGACCTAGGTCTTACAAGAGGGCTCATTGTTGACAATTCAGGGACCTGTTTACTTTGTCAGCAAGGTGCTGGGAGATTCCAAGATAAGGTAACCACAAGTGCAGAAGTTGCTCTATGCGGTGCCGATCATGTCATGTAAGCTGAAGCACTACTTCCAAGATCATGAGATCACCGCGGTCACGAAGTACCCAATTGGAGACATCCTGCACAATCGAGAAGCTACAGGTAGAATTTGAAAGTGGGTAGTAGAGCTTGGGGCGTTTGAGATCAAGTTCAAGCCTCGTACCGCCATTAAGTCCCAAACCTCTTGCGGATTTTGTGGCCGAGTGGATAGAGACTCAAGTTCCAGAAGCCAAGGGGAAGTTTGAACATTGGGTCATGTACTTCGATGGTTCACTCATGCTCAGCGGTGTGGGGGCTAGGATCCTATTCATATCTCCAACAGGAGAAAAATTGAAATACGTTCTTCAAATTCTATTTTCAGTCAGCAACAACACCGTCGAGTACGAGGCACTCATCCATGGACTTCGCATGGCCATATCGCTTGGAATCCGACGATTAATGGTCGGTGGAGACTCTCAGCTGGTGGTTAGCCAAGTACAAAAAGAGTGGTCCTGTGTTGACAACATGATGTCCGCATACTGTCAGGAAGTCAGGAAATTGGAGGATAAGTTCGACGGATTGGAACTGGCACATGTTCTGCGCGAAGACAGCGAAGACAACGAGGAAGCTGATGAGTTGGCTCGCATGGGATCCAGTCGGGCTCTGGTGCCGACTGGCGTCTTTGTTGAAGAGCTGCACAAGCCTTCCATCATGCTTCCACAGCAATCAGGCAGCCAGGAGGACACATCTGGCCAAGAGGAATTAGTTGTTCAACCTGAATGGACACAGCCATATTTGGATTACATCTTGCGTGACGAGTTGCATGAAGATCGAAGCCAAGCTGAGCACATACAACGTCGAGTTAGGAATTACCGGGTGGTTGACAATGAACTCTTTCGCAAGAGTGCCTCTGGCGTGTTAAAGTGATGCATCTCGGAGCAAGAAGGTAGAGAGCTCCTCAGTGAAATCCACTCAGGGGATTGTAGCCACCACGCGGCAGCTCATTCATTAGTAGGTAAAGCCTACAGGTAAGGATTCTTCTAGCCGACTACCATGACTGATGCGCAGGATATAGTGTGTAAGTATGAGGGGTGTCAATTCTTCGCATGCCAAACACATATGCCAGCACAGGATCCGCAAACCATACAAATCACGTGGTCGTTCGCGGTCTGGAATCTGGATATGGTTGGCCCTTTAAAAGGGTGCCGAGTGGTTTCACTCACCTCTTCGTCGCCATTGACAAGTTCACCAAATGGATTGAAGCCAAACCTGTCACAAACATCTGAACAACTAAAGTTGTGGAGTTCTTTCAAGACATCACGGTTCGTTTTGGAGCACCAAACAGGATTATCACTGATAACGACATTCAGTTCAAGAGAACGAAGTTTCAAGATTGGGGTGACGAGCAAGGCATTCAAATGTGTTATGCCTCTGTGGCACATCCGCGGAGCAACGGACAGGTGGAACGCTCCAACGGCATGGTTCTGCAAGGGCTCAAGGTGCGCATCTATGATTGTCTCAAACCATATGCTACACACTGGGTACCAGAGTTGCCGTCTGTCCTCTGGGTGCTCAGAACGACTCCTAGCAGAGCAACAGGGCTAACTCCCTTCTTTTCAGTGTATGGCACGGAAGCGGTCCTGCTAACAGAGCTCATGTTCAAATCTCCAACGGTGCAGCATTACCAAGAAAACCAGTCGGATGAAGCCAGAACTTGGACCGACTAGAAGAACGAAGGGAAGCAGCAATGATTCGGTCAGCTAGGTACCAGCAATGGATGTGCCGCTATCATCAAAACAACGTATGAAATCGTGCCTTTTCCAAAGGAGACTTGGTTCTTCGAAAGAATCAGAAACAGCAGCATAAGCTCTCTCCAATCTGGGAAGCCCCTTACATCGTGGAGGAGGTGGTGCGCCCGGGTACTTACAGAAAGATACAATATATAACCTTCAGGGTCTGATCTTTAGGATCAATACGGTCTACTGGACCTCTGCGTATAAATCTTCTGGATCTATTTTGTGGTGTGGTAAAATACTTTAATTGATCGTCATGTCAACCTACTAGGTTAGACAAAGTGTAACCTCTAGGGTTTCATATGAACCGAATCAATATTTAGCTCATGCTCACCCTCAAGGCGACATCCCAGATGCCTTCCGACGTTCGATGTCTTCTGGACATCCATCACACTATGCTTCTGGAAAGTGTGAACAAAATAATTTAGGAACAGTATAGCTTAATCATCAAGTACCACTATCCACTTCTGCAATACAAGCATCATTATCCTAATGGATAAACATGGGGGTATGGATGGTATTTGTGCCACATAACTTCTGGATGTGGTCACCATCCTTTTCAGCCAAATACACACATGGGGCTTCATATAAAGCATTAATCTCAAACACAATGTGAGATTTAGAGATATGAGGATTACACATGAATCCCGCATCCATATAACCCAACATGGTCCTCGGTTAACAAGCAACCCGAGGCCCTGCATATCAAGCAGGTTCCTAAAGATAATTTAGTGTCGGTCCAAAGTTCTGGTTGCTGCCACACTAAGTGCTTACAGAGGCAAGAAACTTCTGGTCCTATAACCTCACATTGTCTTAGGTTTAAAAAGTATATTCCACTTTAGGGAATCACACTAACATGTGGATAAAGTTGATTGCAACATCATATATCTTCTAGATATAACCTATCAGACCATCTGGGTCTAAATATTGCAGTTATTCTTAAGTGGCTCAACACAATCAATTAGCCTATTCAGCAGGTCTTACACATATGATTGTACCACTATAACCAGTCTTACTTTGGCATTTAGGGGATCAATCAATTTGCCTTTATCACCAATTTACATTATACCTTCAGGGTAATAAAGAACACCACCACTCTCCCAACAACTGGCAGGAGATGCACATCACTAGTGCTCATGTGGCGAACTTCCAGTATCGGGTATCAATGGGTCATCGTCCACTATCGGGACCATTGGTGTAAAACAAATATCGAGTGGTAATTAATCTTTCTTCAGGGAAGTGTTTATGTTTCTTCAGGAAACTCATTTTCTTCAGAAAAGAATATTTACTTCTGTAAGAGATTATTAGGTATGAGATTTATTATGTGTCGCAATTTTGCCATATTATATCACAAGGGATAATGAATCCTACTGGGATCTCAACAAGGATTTTCATAATCCAACAACTGCATATTTATTTATATCATCTGCCAGAGTTACTATTTAGCGGAACATTTATTACACATAGGAGAGTACGGGTCACACCAGGGACCTTTGAACCAGGGATTTCACCACCTCATTATTTATAATGCCCCAAAGTTAGAGCTACTGGCTCCCAAACTTCGATTAACCTCATGGTTCATCCTCAGTTGCTTGCCATATAACCCGATACAGACGCAACAGGCGCCATGCCATGGACTTCATTCAGGATCCTTATCATAACAACTTAAGAGGAATAATATGTGTCGACAATTTTCTCTCCATGTCTCATAAATGAGCACTTTAAAATATTAACCAGAATTTCGCTATTTCCCAAAACGATAATTCTTGGTCGTCCCGCTTTCCCAGCACTGTAACATGCGCGCATTAACTTGCTGGGTATTCATCTTCAGGATGATCCTCTCCAGGAGGCTCATTACCATCATGGTAATTTCTCTTTAGGAGAATTTCAGGAGTGATGAGCAATTGTTTGACGAGTGTCATTGGATCTAAGACCCGCAGGCGTCCCCGCAGACTTTTGACCAAGACTCAACAAGTCAATTTTCGCAAAGGTGGATATACTATTCAACCCGGGGTATTCCACTCTTAGCGACTCATTTACAACAGGTAAATGATTTTCAACTCCTTTAAATATCTGGCAGTCTCCTCGCTTCGAGCGAACAGGAGCACTCCTAGCTTCTAGCGAACAGGAGTATTAACTAGTGCGTGAATCTTAAAATCAAGATCTCGTAGGCATTTAACACGAAATATGGGCATTTCTCTCCCCCTAATGCCGAGATCCGATTTAGACTACAGCATACTTACACCATCCCCTTTCGTGAGCATAAGATTAATGGAACAACAGGTCCAAATTTCCCAACTACAGGTGGGAGCTCACAAGTGTATGCTTGGTGGTGATAATATTTGGGAAATATCTTGATTCCACGCGTTACCATTGGGGGTTAACAATATATGCAGTGAGCTTAGACTTATATTTATTTGCCACGCGCTTGCTCTGGGCTATCATCTGCCCGCGCTAGGTGGCATGCCCGTGCTACGTTGCCGCACACCCTACTGGGGCGGCGCACCCGTGCGAAGCCACTGATCATCCAACAAAATATGGGTTGCAAAGTCTAGCTTCTTTACTATTGCCCAATTACTCATACCATATATCTAATTAAACATCAGGTTTAATATAAATGCGACAATATCAATAATTTGCATGGAAACTTTACTGTTCTACAGGAA
>SPJY01030185.1:749361-826049 GCA_005191435.1 Raddia distichophylla | reverse complement strand
TCTAAATAATTCTTGAAAAATCTCAATGGCCTATGTATGCATGTGGCATGTGAAATTTCTTTAGTACCATATTGCTAGTGGGAGGAGTGGAGGACATGCTTAAATAGTGGAGCTTGCTCCCTCCCACTAGAAAATGTGATGGGAGAGAGAAATAGAGAATCACACGCGCGCACTCGCTCGCCTGGCCTGGCTCGGGGCGGGCGCACCTGCGTGAATGGTCCGCCGAAACCGGACCCTCGTACTTGCGCAGACGCAACCTCCTTTTGCAGTTTTATTTCTTTTGCTCTCCGGATTTTGCGGGTCAGATATGGAATATGCAAATCGTGTTGGGCTCGGTCGCAGCCCGTTTCGCGATCCGTTTGCCTCACGTGTTTTGCTATATAAATCTGCCGCCGCGCCGTCCTGATACTATATATCTCCATCCTCGTGGCACTCGTATAGATCCACACCACCATCTGTTGGTTCTTTCTCTAAATGGGGAAAATACGAGAGTCAGTGTGTTATTCTCACTTGCACTAACTAGTTAACAACCATCTAGTAATGCTTATGGTTTATCAAATAAAGACTGAGAATCTTTTTTATTTGTGGAAACCATTTTAGAAAAGAAAGACCAAGACGTAGGTTTTTTACTCAAATCATAGAGATTTCGAGTACCGCAAGTAAATCTCAGCATTAGTCCACTCCATGGTAGTTTCAGCACTCTACGAAACCAAACTCATCTTACGACAGTTTCAGCACTCTGCTAAACAACTCCATATCCCACCATCATGTTTTGGGATTGACGATCCCGTTGTGGACCAAGTACCCCGGGTTGTCGGCCCAAGCGAGGTTGGTCTAGATCACCGCAGTGACTGCGCCATGACACATGTCCCTCAAGTGAAGAGCTCTATGGGGACCGCAGTACTACCCATAAGATCCATCTGCCGTAATAACTTCGTATAGCATACATTATACGAAGTTATACGATGATATGTTGGAGTGCTCCTATATTTGGAGGGACATTCCAAGTCAGATGTTCGTCTTGCCACGGTTATGACCACTAGGCCCATTGTTGCTTCCTGTGAAATGGCCCAAAACTATTTGGACGCCCGTTGCTTCCTCTCGCCCCGCCGCCTGTAATTTTTCTTCTGCCATCAGGGTTCCTTCCTCTACTGTTGATATTGCTGCCAGTTCTTCATCTTCCTCGGCAGCGCCAGCGATTTCCATGGCGGATTCTGAGGTGCACTTTCCTGAAAGGTTTCTGCTTCCTGGTTTTCAACTGCTGCAAGCTGGACCCAATCGTCGCCCTAGAGCGGATGTCTACATCACAGGTGTGCCGAGAATGCTTTGTTATTGCTACCTTGGATCCTCCTCTAGTGGATGGCTTTCTCCTGCCTATGCTCAATCATGTTTGTGTCGTATAACTTCGTATAATGTATGCTATACGAAGTTATTACGAATAAAAACTATTATTTGGAGGAATATCCTAATAAATCATCCCTTGACTTCAAATCCATGAAAATGTTCTCTCAAAATCCCCAAGGGCATTATGCTCCGCAAATTCCAACTAAGTCAAAACAATACTTGAGCTTGGTATTAGATAATGACTTTATATGCATGTCTTGCAGTATTTTCATCAGTATGTATCATTGCCACAACAACTTTGTATTTAACAATAGCATCACGAATAAAGTGGTATTTGATATCAATGTATTTTTTTTGACGTGATATATATCATTTTTTATCAAACAAATAGCACTATGGCCACGGGCTAAAAGGTAGCAGATCAGACGCGGCGAACTTAGGGTCGACCTGAACCTTGCAGTTGAACAAGAGGAAGGCGTTAGGGCGGCAATGGCTTGCGGCGGGAGCTAAGATCCAAGTATCTTGATCTCATCTTGTGCTTCTTCGTGGGATTTCAGCTCTGGTCAGTCCTTTTCTGGTGATCCTTTTCGCCGTTTTGGGGTTGTGGTTCCGTGAGGTTCCGCTCAGTTTGGTTTCTCCCTTTTGGTCACGTTTTCTCCGTTCACCTTTCGCCTTTTTGCGGCGTAGCTGGCGGCGCGGCGCGGCCGGGGCCGGTGCCGGGGGTGGCACGGGAGGGCTGGCGCAGCCCGGGCGAGGCCGTGGCCAGAGGCGGCGCGGCCGAGGCAGGGCGGTGCAGCGCAGGGGCACGGCCAGCGAGGCGGGCGGCACGACGCGGAGGGGCGGCGGCAGGGCGGCACGCAAGCGGCACGACCGCGGATACGACACGACATGGCCATCTACAGGATGGCGGTGATCGGCGGCGCCGATTTTGTCTATAGGCCAAGTATCAATCTACTAGGAATCAAAGGAAAACTAATAGATTGAAAACAAGAACAGCGATCTACTAGATCAGAAATATTAGATCTGATACGGGTAGCGACATACCGATGATCACAAACCTGAGAGCAGTTCGTGCTGATAACGTGTTGTAAATCGGTCGTCGTACACACGCACGCAAACACAATTACAATGGACAGGAGACAGATCTAGAGAGACAAAGCCAAGCACAGTGAGCTTTATTGATATCTCTCTTGTGTACAAGTTGTTCATATATATAGCCTAGCCTAATTCGGTTTCACCCATAATACCCCTAGGGTTTGATGTGGGCTTCCGGCCCATAAACCTCCTAGGGTTATAACAGCTTTGAGCCAGGAGTAATCCATGACAGCCAATGTCCTAGGCGGTACTGCACGCCGTCATCATCATCAAACAAAGAGCCGTGACCGACATCACCTAAAATGACGACTCGTCCTTAACTGAATCACGTTCCGCTTAAGGAAATTGAAGATCGAATGCCAACGACTCTGTTAACGTTCACAGGGGTCATCTGACAACCTTCTCCAGCAACCCCGTCAACACCGACGGGACCAACTTCTACATCTACTTTAACGGGGTTCTTTCCCATTCAACAAACACCGCCCGAAGGCGAACAAGACCCCGAAGACCAACGACCCCGTCAACACCGACGGGACCAACTTCTACATCTACTTTAATGGGGTTATGTCCCATTCAACAAACACCGCCCAAAGGCGAACAAGACCCCGAAGACCAACGGTATCGTGGAGATCCTAATTCCACGATACAAACCAACTCCTCCCGATGAAGAACATTACATCAAGGATATTGTGGAGATCCCAGTTCCACGATATCACCAACGCTCCTCCGATGATGAACATCCCATCAAAGGTATCGTGGGTACCCCAATTCCACGATACCAATACTCTCGATCTCCTGATGACGAACATTCCATCAAAGGTATCGTGAAGATCCCAATTCCACGATATCACCGACGTTTCCCCGATGACGAACATCCTATCAACGGTATCATGGAGATCGATCTCAATTTCACGGTGCCGACCAATTCTTCTTACGACGAACATCGTGTTAAGGAGGTCTTCAATAACATCTTGATGATGAACATTCCATCAAAAATATTGTGAAGATCACAGTTCCACGATATAACCAATGTTCTCTTGATGACGAACATTCTATCAAGGGTATAGTGGAGATCCCAGTTCCACGGTGCCAACCAACTCTCCTGATGATGAATATTCCGTAATGGTGATCCTCAACAATTTCTTATCGAAGACTCATGGTATTGCGGACATCCCGATTCCACGATGCCAACCAGAGCTCCTGACGAGAATATGTCGTTAAGGAGAATCCCAACTACATTAACTCTAGCGATCAAGACTCGTCAACAATAAATCCAAAAGCCAACAAGCGGGAACATTCTCGATGATCCAGCGAAGCCGTCAACTTCAACATCAAGCCGAGTGCTAACCGTGCATTTCCCCAAGTTCAAATACTCCAACGTTGATGAGGACAAGTTCAAATGACACAGGCGGGCATAGCCAAATGTCAATGGCTGTGCTAGACATTACATGGGCCCTAGTTACCCGATGATCACCTGAACCAGAAGTCTAGCCTACCAGGCTACATATATCTAGCCAACCTGGCTACGGAGCGCAATAACAACAAGGAGTTGTACTTCATTGTGACGATGAAATATATAAGAGCCTTGTCCCCTTTTGTTTTGTGTATTTTGATAAATACACTAGCACGCCCGCAAACGCGTTCGTTGCGGAATTTGTGTGCATCACAAACAACTACTTATTACAATAGTTTAACTAATTAAAGATGAAATAATATTGTTCATAATATATTAGAGTACGGAAATTCAAATATGCAGCGGAATTAAAAGTATGATGATGCTCCAATTTGACTCTTTAGCATTAGCTAATTCTCACTGAAGTCCTAATCCTGAAGATAGACCAGACCTAATCGTTCTCCATAATACAAATTTATCTGAGGTTTGTATAGTGAGTTCACAGCTACCCAACAAGAGTCCTTATAATGATGCAAGGATATAAACAAGAACAGGGTGGTTGTTTTGCATAAACACCTATTGTAGTCAAATTTTTATAAGTGTTGTAAATTAGTTTTATAGAGCACTTAATAGTGATAAAAATTCCCAAGAAGAACACGAAGAGCTCGGTTTCCAAATCCCCTCTGGAGAACAAACCTTGCCTCGAACAAATGAAACTACACCAACCCATCAGATTAAATTATTAACACATGAAACTATCATATACGACCTTCCTCCCCTCACATGACCGTGCGAATTGCTATCATGATAGTTTTAACTCTACAAAGTATGGCACACTTTACCCATAAGAATAGTGGTACTTTTATGTTTTACCTCTTTCTTAGAAGCCTAGACCAAGTAACAATATAAGGCGATTCATTAGTTCCTTCTGTTAACACCGATACACCCTCTAAGGTTTCGACACTACAGGTCCCCCGCTTGAGCCAACAGACCGCAGCCCAATCCTTTCAAAGTACTGTGTGTTAACAATTTTTCCTAACTAATAAGCCAGGACTAGCACATGTTGCGCATTATGCTGACGCTATCACTTATGGTTGCGCCTGTTTGGTTTGGCCGGATAAGCACACGTCAAGAGTCCTTAGACCAAGGTGACTACCTCCATCTCATACCTCAATCCACAAAACCACCTGACTTGCCAACTTTAGTCAACACACGCACCTCCAATTATACCAAGTCACAAGAATAATTAATTAAATGAATAACCTAAACAACTACCAACCCACGAGCACTAGCAACTATGCATAAGGATAGGCTAGGAAAATAACTAAGGCAGCAATAAATAGGCTAAATTCACAAGGTCAAAGACGTAGTGTGAATATGTTAGGGTTCTACCTGATTCCATCATATCATGCATGAGAAAATAGATAAAAACAATAAAGGGGTGAGCTTTGCAATCTAGGGAAGCAAGATGCAATCTATCTTGCCTTGGTAGTACTCCGGGTATTGGGATCCTCCTTAGAATGGCTCCTGGAAACCTCCCGATCAGTGTGTATACAGACGATCTACAAGTATATTCATATGTGCAAGAAACAGCAAAACAATCAACAAAACATATGGCTCAACAAAATATATAAAATTCTAGAGCCATTATTTATAAAAAATAATGGCTCTAGAATCTCCTAATTTGGAGTTCGGATTCTCCCGGAACAGTTCGGAGAAGATTTGTAGAAATTCCTAGAAAACAATAAACCCGGTTAACCAAAGAAAACATGTTAAACCGGCGGTTTGCACGGCCCACGGCGAGCGGCAGCACTGCAGCGGCTAGGGTGGACACGCGATAGCACGGGATTGGCGGCCAAACGCGAGGGGCGGTAAGGCGGCAATGTGTGGCACGGTGGGTGCGAGAGTGAAGCGGCGGACGCGTTTTGGCCACGTAGCGAACGCGGATTGGCGGCAGCGTGGGCGCACGAGCGCGGGCGAGGGAAACGACGCAGCGTGCACTGGTTGGCGGCGGCGGCTCATCGAACCGGCAGGCAACGCGTGGCGCTGGCAGGTACGAACGCGGTGGCGGCAGTCACTGAGAGGGAGACGGGTGGCGGCGGCATGTGGGCGTGCGGGCGTGGGCGAACCTGAAGGCGACACATGGCAAGCGGAGGCCGATGCGCGCGGGCGGGAAAGTGGGGGACGTGTGGCACAACGGTGTTGGCTGGCGGCGACATCTAGTGGGATGCCGACGCGTGGTAGCGATTCGGCGGGCAAGTAAGGCGCGCGACGTGCGCGGCGATGCGGCAGCGCGGTAGGACAGGTGGCGGGGCGGGATTAGTGGGCGCGGGGCACGATGGGCGAGACGCTGGCGGCGATGTCGGCGCGGCGGCGCCCGAAAACTTCGGCAAGCAATATATTCGTCGTTTCTTCACCAAAACCAATGATCCATATATTTATCTGGACCATCTCGACGAGCTCTACGCCATGGTGCCATCTAATCTTGGGTTTGGGCAAGGCATAGAGAGGGATATATAGAAAAGTGTCTTGGCTGATAGGTTTTGGTGGCTAGGGTTTTGGATTTGTTGAATTTCATAATGGGGTGTTGGGGGAGGGGTCTTGGGGGTTTATATAGTGTCATGGCTGACCTAGGCTGGGCCTAGGGTTAAGAGGTGTTGGATTAGGACTCAAATTCTAATCTAGATAGGATTCGGATAGAATTTAGGTTTGTTTAGCAAGAAAAGGGAGTTTCCTTTTGAGGATGGGGCTGAAATTTGGAGGGTAATTCGGATTAGGCTTCTAGAAGCTCCCTTCCAAATTGGAGCACGCGATTGTCTCATTTACTAATTATTTATTGGGTTTTATGAGTTCCTGGCAGATCGGCAACACTTCATGGAATCTCGAGCTAGCCTTGGAATCTGGGGTTGAAATTTGGAGGGTGGCTAAATGTGGGCTTCTAAGAATTATTGCAATTTTCCTAGAATTTTCCTAAAAGTTTTCCTACGATTTTGAGTTTAAACCTAATTTAAAATAATTTAAAATAAGGTTTTGTAAATAACAATTCCCTTTTATTTATTTTTAATGATTTTTCAAATACAAGTGACATACGATAAAATAGAGGATGTCACATGATGTTTGGAATTAGAGGCACAAACATAGATTTAACGTGGAAAAACCCCTTTAATGTGAAAAGGGAAAAAATCACAGGGAAAACAATCACTGTAATGGTACAAATTGTACAATGTATAGGGGTCTTTATATAGGCATGCTCAAGGGTACATTAATAAAAACTATTATTTGGAGGAATATCCTAATAAATCATCCCTTGACTTCAAATCCATGAAAATGTTCTCTCAAAATCCCCAAGGGCATTATGCTCCGCAAATTCCAACTAAGTCAAAACAATACTTGAGCTTGGTATTAGATAATGACTTTATATGCATGTCTTGCAGTATTTTCATCAGTATGTATCATTGCCACAACAACTTTGTATTTAACAATAGCATCACGAATAAAGTGGTATTTGATATCAATGTATTTTTTTTGACGTGATATATATCATTTTTTATCAAACAAATAGCACTATGGCCACGGGCTAAAAGGTAGCAGATCAGACGCGGCGAACTTAGGGTCGACCTGAACCTTGCAGTTGAACAAGAGGAAGGCGTTAGGGCGGCAATGGCTTGCGGCGGGAGCTAAGATCCAAGTATCTTGATCTCATCTTGTGCTTCTTCGTGGGATTTCAGCTCTGGTCAGTCCTTTTCTGGTGATCCTTTTCGCCGTTTTGGGGTTGTGGTTCCGTGAGGTTCCGCTCAGTTTGGTTTCTCCCTTTTGGTCACGTTTTCTCCGTTCACCTTTCGCCTTTTTGTTTTTTGAGGAAAAAGGGGCGGGAGTTCCCTTCTTGTGGATTTTGTCCAAGTTGTTCTTCAATGTGTGTTGGGTGGAGAGGGCCAGATCTTACAATGTGTCCAAGGCTTATGATTTTGGTTTCCAATTCTGGGTTGCTAAGAACAAGATTGGCCATTTGGTCCATTCTATACGGAGAGTAGGTCTCAAGGATTTCACTTGTCATTTTTTCCTTTGGCGTGAATTATATGTTGCAGTATCGTCAATGGTTGCGGGAGAATGAATGGACAACAATTGCTGCTAAGAAGAAAAGAGTTTCATCGTCTCGTAGGAGAGTTTCATTTGCGCCACATCTAGTTTATCCGATACAGAAAGGCTATTCTTTTCCGCGATCAAAGGCCTTGGTTGGATCGATTGTTCTTGATACCAATGATACGGAGCCAGGTTTTAATTGAAATCACGTTCTTTCTTCAGTTTCGGATATTGCTCTCTCCTCAAGTTTAAGTTTGCATTGTGATCTTGCGGTTTCTTCGGGCGAGCATCGTGCCATTTCAATTTTGAAATCAAATAATGCGGTTTCTTCGGGTGAGATTCGGAAGGCAGGAACTGATATGTTGGAGTGCTCCTATATTTGGAGGGACATTCCAAGTCAGATGTTCGTCTTGCCACGGTTATGACCACTAGGCCCATTGTTGCTTCCTGTGAAATGGCCCAAAACTATTTGGACGCCCGTTGCTTCCTCTCGCCCCGCCGCCTGTAATTTTTCTTCTGCCATCAGGGTTCCTTCCTCTACTGTTGATATTGCTGCCAGTTCTTCATCTTCCTCGGCAGCGCCAGCGATTTCCATGGCGGATTCTGAGGTGCACTTTCCTGAAAGGTTTCTGCTTCCTGGTTTTCAACTGCTGCAAGCTGGACCCAATCGTCGCCCTAGAGCGGATGTCTACATCACAGGTGTGCCGAGAATGCTTTGTTATTGCTACCTTGGATCCTCCTCTAGTGGATGGCTTTCTCCTGCCTATGCTCAATCATGTTTGTGACTTAAATCAATCAAACATATGGGAATATCGTTGTGCGAGCAACTCACCATCCAACCGGAGTAAGCATGTTTGAGATTAGAAGTGCTGTTCAGCAAAAATATTCTAGTTCGTAATGGACCTATTCAACTGCATGATTTCCAAGTCCATTTCTTTAAGAATGATGAAGGCCCCAATTGGCGTGATGCAGTTTTCCAGCAAGAAGTGTGGGTCATGTGTCTGGATGTCCCTCTGGATTGTGCTAATACTGAATTTCTCAAACAATCGTGCCATAGGTTCCTCAGTCAATTTCTCTTCAGGATCAGTTGTTAGAATTGTTGGGCCTGGCCCATTTAATTTCTAAATAATTCTTGAAAAATCTCAATGGCCTATGTATGCATGTGGCATGTGAAATTTCTTTAGTACCATATTGCTAGTGGGAGGAGTGGAGGACATGCTTAAATAGTGGAGCTTGCTCCCTCCCACTAGAAAATGTGATGGGAGAGAGAAATAGAGAATCACACGCGCGCACTCGCTCGCCTGGCCTGGCTCGGGGCGGGCGCACCTGCGTGAATGGTCCGCCGAAACCGGACCCTCGTACTTGCGCAGACGCAACCTCCTTTTGCAGTTTTATTTCTTTTGCTCTCCGGATTTTGCGGGTCAGATATGGAATATGCAAATCGTGTTGGGCTCGGTCGCAGCCCGTTTCGCGATCCGTTTGCCTCACGTGTTTTGCTATATAAATCTGCCGCCGCGCCGTCCTGATACTATATATCTCCATCCTCGTGGCACTCGTATAGATCCACACCACCATCTGTTGGTTCTTTCTCTAAATGGGGAAAATACGAGAGTCAGTGTGTTATTCTCACTTGCACTAACTAGTTAACAACCATCTAGTAATGCTTATGGTTTATCAAATAAAGACTGAGAATCTTTTTTATTTGTGGAAACCATTTTAGAAAAGAAAGACCAAGACGTAGGTTTTTTACTCAAATCATAGAGATTTCGAGTACCGCAAGTAAATCTCAGCATTAGTCCACTCCATGGTAGTTTCAGCACTCTACGAAACCAAACTCATCTTACGACAGTTTCAGCACTCTGCTAAACAACTCCATATCCCACCATCATGTTTTGGGATTGACGATCCCGTTGTGGACCAAGTACCCCGGGTTGTCGGCCCAAGCGAGGTTGGTCTAGATCACCGCAGTGACTGCGCCATGACACATGTCCCTCAAGTGAAGAGCTCTATGGGGACCGCAGTACTACCCATAAGATCCATCTGCACTACCGCGCGATGGGCACACGTTGTGGTTTTAGAAACCATCCCCGATGGTCGGTGACTTCCTACTGTGCATCCCTGATGCACACGTCTGTGAGGAACCTTGTTCCATGTATACCCAGTCTGTCCACCTTTGTGTTTAGGGCCTCACCCCATGCTTCCTTCTTTGACTATGGCACGCTCCGTGTGTAACACACGATGTGGTCGGACCCCTTTGGGCAGCACTCAGCTTTACGCATATGACTCTGTGTCCCTCTTGCTGCACTTCGTCTGTGGTGCCCATAGCTTCCTTATCAAATGCGTAGACGTAGTCTACTCCATCACCATCCTCAACCATAACGAAATCCATCCCATCACACATACTGGCATGACAGGTCCCAAGTTCAACATAATCAATTTTCAATATGTGTTGGTGAATCTCGGTTCACCGTTCCGGGGCACAAGACCCATGTCTTCAAAAATGGGGACCTAAGCATTGCTATGAAAGTTTTACTCGGACTTACAAGTCTAAACCAGTTTAGTTTGTTTTCTAAACGCAGGTTATCAATTGAATATGATTATCAAGGAATCACTAAGGGAATCAAGGACAGCTGACCTTTTCAAAACACTAAGCATTTCTAAGAAAGTTTTACTCAGACTTAGAAGTCTAAACCAGTTTAGTTTGTTTTCTAAACCCAAGTTATCAATGGAATGTGATTATCAAGGATTACTAAGGGAATCAAGGAAAGTTGACCTTTTCAAAACAATATCAACATTGACCGGGAAGTAAATAAATAAATTAAGGCATGATATATCATGTTTAATGACAGGTATTATAAAAGAGAGCATGCAATTTGATACTTTAAAGGAAATACTTGTAGAAAATTTGGTATCAACATGTATGAGTAAGTAATTGTTTACTCGCACTAAAGAAGGTCCCACCCTTCCCTAATATGAGCAAACAAAGAGTAAGAAGGTAGGTAACTCGCCTTGATCTTTGGGATAGTACTCCTGCTTGTTATAGTTCTCCTTGAACGGTTCCACAACTCCATCTACTTCTAATAGTGTGGTGCAAGGAACAATTTAATATAAAAATAAGGAAAAGCATGATGTATGAATTGCAAAGTGTGGTGTCAGTGTGTTATGCCCTAGGTGGCTATTTGATCTGAACATTATTTCGAGATAACCTACTTGTCGAGGAAGTTCCATGAGCTTGTTACCGATAATGCTTTCGGATAATAGTGGGGCCTTGGTGCATGAATGAATGCATGAGATAATATCTTAAATAAAATCATAAGTATATCTACTGCCCATAGAGATGTAATATAAATATTAAGGATAATTGTCCTTAAGAAAATAATATTTTCTTAATTATAGGTTATTATTTATCTAAGCGAGGGTTGGTGTAACACCCAAATGGAGCCAAGCTACCAAATTTGACCAAATTTTGGCAAAAATTCAAATTCTAAAGCATTCTTTGGACTGGGCTTTAGTTGGGCCATTATTAGGCCGATTTCTGGCTGAGCCAGCCCATCTTCCCTGTTTTTCTCTCTCTCCCGCCGCTTTCACTCTCTCACTCCCGGCGCCGCTCAAGCTCTCTCTGCTTCGGTGTCAATCGACTGTGGGCATGCAGTGTGGTGGCTCATGCACACGTCGCCACCTAGCTCCTGCCACTTAACCGAGCCACGTTGACGTCAACGAGCTCGGTGCTCTCGCCGTCGGTATAAAAACCTCGCCGCCGCCTTGTGTTTCCTCTTTTCTCCATTTGCTTCCTTCCTGAACGCTCCGGCTTCTTCCTTCTGTCCATGGCGACTCCTTATTAGTTAAAGACAACAATTGACATTGGATTAGCTCATCGTGACAATATACTTACAAGTATTGCATCTGAGTTTGAGCACTAGAGCCATCTGGTGTGCTTGTGTTACTTTCCCTGTATTTCATAAGTTCCTACCTTTAATATTTGAAGTTCACTCAGCCATGGCGATGTTACTTTCAGTGTGTGTTTTAGACTCCTTATATGATTATATCTTATTTTCATTACTAACTGGCATACTAATGCTCCAGGAAAAGAAGGAAAAATCGATTTATCACACTTTGAACATGTTGAGTGTTGATGTGACAAAAAAATGCTTGGTCGGTGAGGGCTGGTGTCCAATATTTGCAACTAGCCAGGTAACTAAGACCCTCTTTGATAGCTTGTTTAGTTTTAATTTAGTTTTTGTTGGAAAAATTTGACCACCTTTGAAAGTGGTATGAAAAGGCTACATAAATTATTAAAAAAATATTTTTGAGATCTTTGAGAAAAACCCTACAGAGTTATAAAAAAATATTTTTAAAAAAAGAGTGAATGGTGTATATAAAAATAACAAAAGTTGCAATCTCAACAAAAACTAAACTAAAACAAGCTATCAAAGAGGCCCTAAATGCACTCTCACCCTGGTACCAGATGATAATTTTCTGGCCACCTTCCTGATTCTCTTGTTTCCATTTGTGGTCTGGATGATTTAAAATAAATTTTTTGCAGATTAAATAAGTGCTTCAGCGTGGTACTCTCGATAGCAAATCTCAAGTTGGCTCAATTTTTCAAGTTCTCGACACAAATGAATGCCCCCAACATATTTCCAAACAAATAAATTTACTTCAGCCTTCTAGGAGATTGTCGATGCATATGGGTATGTTTCTATAATAGTAAATTTATCCCCTCTAATTTTTTTGTTCCCTTTATGTATTTGAAGATAATTTATTTACTCATAAGCCACGGTGTTCAGCTAGGGAAGCATATCCCCTACAATACTGTAGAGGGACAATAGCTATTGCTGACCCTTGAACTTGTGGCTGGATTCTTCTTTCTCTCTCTACTTTCTTCTCTCTCCTCTCTCCTGCTCCCTTACAATCAGAGGCCAGAGCAACTGCCCTCTGCAGTAACTGGATCTAGAAAATTAATGGAATGGAGAGAGGGGCTGTATAGTATTTATACACATAAACGAGAGACAAATGAGATGTCACATGAGTCAAGAAATTTCCTCCTAATTAATTAATTTTGTAACATGTCCTGTAGGTGAAAACAAACGGAGTTTGAGCTGGCAAGCATGATGTGTCTCACGAGATTGAGTATTTACCTGAAGGTGTATGGTTGATGGCTATTACTTCCATTGTTAATGACCTGACCTTGCCAATTGATAAAAGCTATTACTATTTGTGCAGGCTGTTCCACCTGGTATTCACGGAGACCTAAAGTCTGCTAACATCCTGTTGGACCACTCAATGAGGGCCAAGGTTAGACAGTTAATGATGTACATCATATTGATTATTGCAAATTTCTTTTTGCTTTGGGTTGTACTTATAAGTATGATTTTGTCGGATGTTTAACTAAACCAATAGTCTCATGCTGAGTACTGTTTAGTTCTCAACTGAACTAACTAAGGTTGTTTCTGATAAAAGGCACAAACAATATTAAATACAGATTTGAAGTGTTGAGACAATTCTTAACCGGCAAGTATACTAATATACGTTGTTTGTTTAACCTATTGGGTGCAGGTTGTAGACTTTGGTCTATCAAAGGAGAAAGTTTACAATGGAAGGATGTCAGGTCTCAAGCAGGGGTGGACCTAGGCCAAGGACCACCTAGGCCGTGGCCCGAGGCGTGGCCCATAGCAAGAACCACCCCCCAACCCCCAACAGCCAGCCCAGCTAGTGCCCCAGCCCGACGCCCCTTACCCCACCTAGCCCTAGCCGCCACAAGCCCCCGACGCGCCCCCCCCCCCCCCCCCCCCCCCCCCCCCCCCCCCCCCCCCCCCCCCCCCCCCCCCCACCCCCCCCCCCCCCCCGACGCCCCGTCGCGCCCGCCGCCACCCGCCGCCCGCGGGCCCAACGCCCCACCGCCCCCGCCGCCCCACCCCGGCCGCCGGCGCCGGCCACCTCGCCCTCGGGCCTCAGAATGAAAGTAGAGCCCCTCTAGTTCCTGTGTTACAAATCTTGGTTCTGCCTCTGATCTAATAGCTTGTGCTTAGACAATCATCTAATGACCTATACATCGGCACATATATAGTGAGAAATTCAAGTTGTTATGCATGACACATTAACACATATATAGAGAGAAAATGATGAAGAGATGGTTATTGAAGAAACATCGGCACTTAGTGTTTGTCTTCGACTTGTATTTATGTGTGTTTTGAACTGTCGCTATGTCAAAACTTTCACTAGTGATATTTAAAAATGCTTGCTCTAAATTTTGCTTACTATTAACTTGTTTATTTATCCATTTCATGTCATTAATATTGATTTTTTATTTTAATATCTAGGTCTGAGATCTACCATTACTATTGATTAAGATATAAGCTTCAAAGAAGCGATCTGCCTAAAAAAGCTACTATATTATTTGAAATTAGTAAATTTGTCTTTCATTTGTATGTTATTTTTCTATTAGACAAATTGAGTGTGTAATTGGACAAATTTTCATCGTACATTACTAAGAGCATCATTTACTGTTTGATCTAACAACTTAAATTGCCGATAGTTGGTCCGGGTCTTATTAAAATCCTGGGTCCGCCACTGGTCTCAAGGGACGTGTCCACGAACAAATTCACAAAGAAGAGTGGCATAAAATATTTCTATGTGCTTCGAGTGGGTCCGCCCTGAAAATTTTCTTTTCTCCAAACCTAGTGTTCGTGGCATGCAGCAGCACGGCCGCACCATGGCTGGCTGTGGCATGTAGCGCTGCCCGACGGGCCATGGTGCACCTATGTACCTACGTTGGCCAAGTTCTCCTGTATTTCAGAGTTTGCAACTGTTCAGTTAGTTGAGTACTGCTACTATTTGCATGTAGTCCTCTTTTTCTTTGACGTGGAGCAAATGATGATGAGTTTATTGTTTTATACTTTATATATAAACTTTTCAATAATGCGAGCTCAATGCTTATGAACAAAACTAATATTGTGATCAGAACGCAAGTGACTATAAACTGGTGCATTTGCAAGGACATAGTCCCTATGCCCGATGTGAAAACAGTCAGAATGTATGATTGACAAGCTCCTAACTACTTGAATTAGGTTACAAGTTTACAATTAAATGAAAATACAACGTGCTCTAAATTCTATGGCCACAAATTAACTTATATTGTAATCAGTTTTTTAAATGACTTTTGTTAGCGAACAATCTTTGAATGAATTGGTGTGTGCAGATTTTTATTTCTCCCGTTGCAACACACGGGCATTTTTGCTAGTCATGCATAGAACAACCACCAATGTCAACATGTATTTCGTAAATATAATTGCCAAACAAATAGAACTTAATCAAGAACCAGCATCACTCACTGAGTGTAAGCACCGAGCATATTTAGAAAAAAAAAATGGAAAGAGGCAATCATCATGGAACTTATTTCTCTAAACAAAAAAATAGTGTTTGGCTCTGTTAATCGGCCATCACCTCCATTTGATTGGCCACCACCTTGGTCACCTTCCCTACGTGATGGCGTATTCAAAAAGGTGTTTCTCCATCTCGAACATGTACAAGAACCCACAAGCCACGTCGCTTCAAGGCCGGCCCTAGAGAAATCCACATTTGTCCACGAGTCTAGTTCCACCATCAGTAACCAATTTTCACAAAAACGGAAGCCCAGACCACATACGACGTATAAGTCAAGAAAACGGGCACTCTACGGAAAGCTTACGAGATAATCATTCGAACGGATTTGGCCTCACCTCTAAATTCGTTCGAAATCAACTGGAATCGTCGAAACAATCAAGCGGATCAAATCTACCAGATGCTACGTCACCTCAATTTTGCATCATGGCCCATGTACCATTAGGGTCTTCTGGGGTGCGTGCGACCACAGCCGACACGCCCCCACTAGCATTCATATGTCTACATATGGTCGTTCGCCCCTCCTTTTCTTCATGGGGTTTTGTTTAGTGTAGTTTTTCACGTGTGTTGAAACAACCTTGAATTCTCGTGTCGGCTAGACCAATTGGATCGAGTTAGAAACCCAACTTGTGTGTGCTTATTCATATTTGTCAGAACAGATCTTCGTGATCAGGTCGGTTGTGTTCAGCGCAGTTGATAATACTCGTCGTGGTGGTTTAGTGATTGTCAGGTTCCAATCCTTCATGGTTTGTAGCCGGATCGTCAAGGTCGCTGCGACACCAAATCGATTCTATTCATCTCACCAGAAGATTGGGCTGCCCCGTCCCCCATTAGAAGTCCTAGGATCGAAATTCCCATACTAAATTGCAATTGGGGTACTCATGTACTTAGCAAACAACATACGACCTAATAGAGCATTTTCTATGAATTTATTAATAAGGTACAACGCATAGCCTACTAAGAGACAATGGCAAGGAGTTAAGGACAATTGTCAATACTGAAATGAACCATCGATCTATGTATCTTTTATAGAAGAACCAAGATATGATATTGGCAGAATATGCATATAAAGGGTACTTGTCATACCCACACATAGGAAAGTAACAAACAAGTTATATGTCACTGTGTAGAGGAACCTTAGTTTCATATTTCATAGAAGTCATCAAAGCAGACATTTTGATCAATGTCGACAAATCATTAACAAATATGTGTATTATATGAGGCCAACACGCGTGTGACTGGCTTCATAGAATGACACTCCACATTTTCTCTTATAGTTATGTGGATTAAATTTGAGTAGCACCCCACAATTAGTTATGAAGAAATGCAGCGTGTGTTACACAATTGAAAAAGGGATATATGAAATCAAATTGACAAAGCATATAGCCCTGGAATATTAGTGTGGGAATCTAGCAGATTTATTCACTAAGTCACTTCTCACATCCTCTTTTAAGAGATACATGAATGATATAGGGGTGATAAATTTTAGATCCTTGCACAGGCAAGGGGAGAAATTATGCAAAATTAAGAGTGAATTTTGAATACGTAGTTCGAGTTTCCAACTAAAAAGCAAAATAATGAAGCAATGTTGGGTGTATCTGTACTCAGTTCCTCATTTAAGGTTTTTAACGAGATAAATCCATACACACAAGCAAAGAATATGCTATGTACTCTTTCTTCAAAAAAATTTCATTAGGTTTTCCTGGAGTTTGAGATATACACATTATGTGACAGTCTAAGAAGTGTTAAGAAGCCAACACCATCACCCAACCTGTCCCTGGCTAGTGCGTGCGTGCGTGTGGTGAATATGGAGCCACCCCGACTTGTGTACCAAGTCAAAACCCATACATATTAGAGAGATTTTGACCGATTGTACTAGCAATCTGTCACGACTGACGTGTGAGCCCTGCGTGGCTATGTTGCGCTGAGCGCTTGTGTGTGTGTGGGACCTAGAGTCAGAGACTTGAGTTCGGGTATATATACCCTGTTCATCGTCCGGCACGGACAGGCTATAATAACGACTCTCTAACAAACTATCAATCTTACCTGCTCCTTCCGACCTCTCCTCTGTTCTTCTCTCGTGCTCTGCTTCTCTGATTCTTCTTGCTTGGTTGAGTTCTTCTGCTTGGTCCGACCATTCATGGTTGAATCGCATTCCACTTCAGTCCATGACACAATCTATAAAAAGCAATAAAAATATTTTTCTCTGCACATCTATGTTCTCAGTCTCCTACTTACGTATGATTATGCTTTACACAGTAGCAAAGTTACATGATATAAATGACTTGGTGGGAAATATTATAGATAAAACTGTGCCGGGTTAATCCTAAACTATCAGATCTAGAGACATTGTACTAATATACTCCAACAAATGTTTCATTAGTCAACAATGCTATATTACTGCTTGAATGATGTTCCCGAACAGCATAACATTACATGAAACAATTTCCGTAGAACACCCTACGGAAATTTGTCGCATCCTTCTTTTTCTAAAAAAATATGTTACAAATGTTTATCGTCAGGACTTAATGCTCAATAATCATTAACAAACTACAACTCATTTGTTCTTTAATGTCTGATAAATCAAGCTGAACAAATAAATATATTGACATGATTTCTTCCAGCTTGGGTAGAAAGGAATTTTCAGGCTGTCAAACAGATTTTGGTCAACTCGCTGTCCTCACAATTCTGGTATTAGAAATCAAACTCGCTAACCTCCAAATTCTGGTATTAGAAATCAACGCCATCATAATCATCGTAAGCTCCACCACCAACATCATTGTAGCCATCACCGTAGCCATCGTAGTTGTAATCAGCATTGTCATAACCACCTTCAAATGTTTCATCATCACCATTGTCCTGTGGATATTCCCCGTCCAAGTTTACCGCTTTTTCATTTGCTTTTCCATCATCACCTTTAGTCTGCTCACAAAAAAACAATCAACAATTGCATGGCACGAAGGAAGCAACACACCAAAAGAAAATCGTATTAGTAGCTAATTGTAAATTGACATGCCTGATTTACTAAAGTGCATAGTACAAAATTGAAAAAATAAATAAATGATTCATGTCAGAGCTACTATATTCACTGAACATAAACAAAGAAAACACACATTGTACAATCCACCGACAGCTTCTACATTGATTTTTGATCCTAGTCCCTGCAAGGAGCAACATTATATATCAAAATATTATTTTGTTTACATGCTAAGTATAACATGTTCTTACAAATACAATTTTGGATCAGCAACAGTACCTTTCGTTTCAACATGTTGAATGTGGCTTCTGCTGGTGTTTCAGCAGGTGTCGAGTTCTTGGTGTCTTCACTGCGTTTTCGTTTCTACATTTAAAATATCAGTGCAAAATTAACAACTGAAAAAAGTAAAAAGAAATACAGAGAAATTTTGTGTTAAGACTAAAAACGCTTCATACTTTCTTCTTTCCATCTTCCACACCCAAACCTCTAGCTGCCAATTCAGCTGCTAAAGCTTCCTTTGCAGCTTGTTCCTTTAAAAGAAATCAGAACCCAGTTATACCGTCTGGTTAGAACAAAACGGCCTCATGTTGATAGAGTGACCTACTACCTCAAGGTATTCTTTGTTCATTTCCTCCCAGATTATCTTTTTGTACTGTGTTTCTTCCTCATTGTGAAGATACCCATCAACCTACAAAAGTAATAGAAAGCATTTCTCAAATTGTAACAACGAATCCAACAAATTAGTCTGAAAAGTGTGTTGAAAAGATTTCATGTATGAAAGTACCTCCGCATCATCAATATCAGACAGACTTTCAGGATCAGTCTTACCATCTTCACCTAAGGATGCAACATATAAAATTTAGTAAGTTGTCAACATGAACTCAAAGGGGTAGTTGAACTTAAATTATTATTGTAGATTATCATGTTACATAAGCTAACAAACCTCTCCCTTCAGGATCTTTGGAAGCAACAGAATCATTTGTAATTTCCCCAGAACCACAAGTGATTGTGGAAAGTTTATCACCACTTATATCCTGTTAAAAGAATGGAAAATCAAGTTTCCAAAGAACAAAAACATATTAAGACCAGAAAAAACTAATGCAGCTATTGGAAAGAAATAACATGGGAAAAATTCAAGTCCAACAAGTTCAAAATTCAGCAAAAAGAACTACAGTATTCCTCATGTTCAAATGTTCTCTTAGAAGATTGAAGACAAACTTGGCACCAGGAAGAAATTAACAACTAACAAGTATATTTTGTCCCCATCTGTCACATGCTTCAACACATAATGTGTTTTTTTTTTATTTTACAAATCAAGAGAAGTTACTTCAACAGTTGATAACGTGAGACATGTCTCTATAGGCAGTTTTGATGGGTTATCAGAAAGTTTTCAAGGGCAGTGCCCAAATATAATATAAGGTCTAGATTAACAAAATGCATATAATATCTGAATATTATCAATTGTTCTTTATAAGAATGATAAACAGGTCATAAATGTAATTAATAGACAGTAGAAATCCCAAGTAGTGTAAAGTAATGCATTGTTATAAAAAATTTACCGATAGATAGAGTAAGAAGCATGCAATTAAAAATGTTCAGGAATATTACCTTTGTAGTGCTCATGGTGTTATTTTCATCATCAGAATTATATGTCGCACAAATAGATTTTCCCATTTCTGCCTCCTTGATTGCAGCAGCTTCATTAGCTTTTTTGGCAGCTTCTAGTCTTTGTTTTTCAGCTCGTTGGAAGGCTGGAGGGTCAGCACCACCCTCCAGTCCACCAGACAATATGATAAACTGAACAATAAATTCATGGGTTAAAAAAATAAAATAACAAAACTAATAAACTGTAAACATAATTAATGTCTATTACTTTGTTGTAGCATTTTTTACAAAGTCCGTGAGCAAAATGGTCAGCACCACGATCTTTGTGCTTGCAAAGGACTTCACCAGACTTGGCTGAGCATTTTGAAATAGGTTCTTGTTCAGCCTTTTCCAAAAAATCTTCAATCTAGCATGGGGAAATTAAGATATAACTTATTACTAATTGAGGTCATATCTTCAAAAAGTACTTACAAATATGTCATAGATGAAAAAAAAATACATTGTCAGCAAGAAATGCAGCTAACTGAAAACTGAAATACCCAGATCCCTTTGTATATTCGTCTGGGAACATTTCCATTTACACAGTTTATCATAAACAAGACGGCACAGTTTGCTCCACATAAAGGTTAGGAATGAGATAATGATATATGCCATGGGCACAGACAATATGTTTGCGCTAGATGACTAGAAAAACAGAGACAATGACCTAGCAATAGAAGCTATAACATAAAATTAGCTCATCTGAAAGGGCAAAAAGTAGTGAAAACTTAATTGACATAAAGTAGAATTACTTCAAGCTTGATTAAGTCAACATTTGCTTTAGTATCAAACAAACAAACACAAAGTCCAATTCTTCAGACATAAGATACAAGTCACACTTACTACTACTATGCTAAATGACAGTTCCTTGGGTATGCTTTAAAAATGGTCAGCTTAAGAGTTTCCTCAAAAGGTAACAGCCAAACAATATTGTACCAACTGATTGCTGGCTATCCAAGTGTGCCAATTGCTAACAAAATAAAATTTTATCATTATGTTACCTATAACATTTGACCTTTTCTTCATGATTATCATCTGTTATTTTTTTATTCCTTTCGTCCTTTTCCTTATGATTATAATTTCAGTTCCTCTTATTATAAAATAAATTTGATTTTGAGCACCGCCAAAAAAAATAGCACAGCATGTGTTGACTAGAACAAATTTCACTTTTATAACATAAATAGCTGTGCAAGTCAAATTTGGTGATTTCATGGAAAGCAGATGCATACTGTTAAGCTACCAGAATCTGTGTTCTCAAACTCTATCAGGCGCTTTGTTAGTGTTGCCTCACAGACATGAACAACATGAACCTGGAAAACATAAAATAGAATATGTTATCATGTGCTTATGTAAAATCACATTCAAGCCTACATTACACATAGAAAGTGTTGTTTGTGCACAATACATATTGATTGATAGTTTAATACAAAAGAAACACATTCAAAATACAATTCTGAAATAAGTAGATATGTCCTGGGCTGGGCATTTGGGCTTACAATATCTGTCTTGGTGTAATTATAACCATGTGAGAGTGCAGCAATATACAATGCTGCACCACATAACCCACTTGGTTTCCTCCCGGTCTGCAACACAGGGAAAGCTATTACAAGATTGTGAAAGCACATGAAGAATAAACTAGAAGGAAGAAGGTGCTAGCCTGCATCCAATCTCGCTTCATGCTGGCTACAATGCGTAAAGCTGTGTCCGAGACAGCATTATCCCTTTTGCCAAGTAAACCTACAGAAAGGACCAATAAAATCGAAATAAAAACAGAAATGACAAATATCATGTTTAATTCTCTTGCTAAACCATGGAATTTACCATCTAGCCCTGCCTACAGGTAATGTTTAATTCCACATTATTTTATCATCCCTGGTAGCCAAGAAAAGCTTCTCTGGGCAAACAAGGTTAGCCTGTGGGGTGTTCTCACTAGTTTGCATTGGTTTACTATATATGAACCACAGTAAACGAGGCCATTTTGGGCTGCCTTGGTATGATTAGTGAAATGCTATATCAACGAGATATGTTGCTTGAACTATAAATAAGTAGGAAATTCCAATCAAATTTGGAGAATATTAGATATTAAATAAAACATGGCAGGGTTAGGAGGCTAGAAACCTAGAATAAAAGAACGCACACATATCTTTATAAAAACTATTCTCTACTAAAATACAAGACTATGTGATCAACTTACATAGTGTAAAACGGTGGATGAAAAGGCTAGGATCTATGAGCTTCTGAATAATTGGATGCTTTTCGAGAAGCAGAACTTGGCAAAGCTGCAGAAAAACAGCACCTAGGACATAACTGAAACAAAATTATACATGAGCCTTCTCACTAAGGATTACAAGATATGGTAAGAGAACAGGGTACTTACACACTTATCTGCAGGTTGTCCGAGAAATCAATAAGAAGATATGCTTTTTTACTTTGCCTAATAATAAAGTAGGTAAACTTGGACATTAGTAGTTAACTAGTTTAGTACTACCCATAAAGCTTGTCGAAACCAAAAGGGCAAATTATTTTCAAAAACAGGAACAAACATCAACGCAAACATGAATTTTAATGAAAGCATATTTTCAGAGAAAATAAGATAAGAAATTAAAATTATTGGCAGTTGGCTTCATTGAAAATGTAGCATGTCATTTTGGACATAGTCCACAAGGTGCCACTTCAGCTGCTAATTTATATCACAACATATCACTAAAAAAGACAAAAAAGCAGGTATGTTATAAAAGCACATGTCATGGTGAATCTAGAACCAATTTTATGTGGACGATCTAAATGCGTACTTATATAATTGCAGGGAGTATATTAAGTTGTTGTGATGATCAGATCTTAAGAGAGGGAGGGAACGCCGGAGAGGGGATCTCGCCGGCAGCAAGCAGGAGGCCGCGTGTGGCGCGGGGGATAAGCCGCGCGTGGCGCGGCTGGTCCTTAACCAAACCTTTTCTAATTATTTGCTTGCTTAACATGAGAACCGGCCGTTCCTTTATATAGGGCGGCCTCCTAACAAACATACCTAGATAATAGCAGATTTAAACTAACAAACCATATCTCCTAACAAACTAACTAAATATCTAAGTAAACCCGTGGTTACTGTTCACGCGTGAACAGTACACGTAAACAGTGCCGCATCATCTAGTCGAAGTCTATCCTATGCCCGTTGGGGCCCATATGCACATAACAGTTGTACAAAGACTAACACAACCAGGCTTCTGAGAAATAGAACCTGAGGGAATTTAAAACACCATAATCCCATAGCATGAAATTTCTTATAATTTAGAAGATTTACCAAGCCTGCTGCATGCGCTTGACGTGCACATGCATGGACTGGAGAAGCTAGATTGTCACATAGTTTAAGAATTATGAGATTAATATCTCAGTTTTGTCAACCGACTTGGGAAGAAGCTTATCAAGCTCAAGTATTTATTTTTCTAGTTAGATTGGAGGCATGAATCAAAGTCAAACACAATGTGGCATAGCTATGTTTCACTACTACAATTTTGAAAGATGTAAAACAATGGAAACTTTTGTAGGTTTGTACTAGGAAATTAAATAAGATGTTACAGCAGTACTCTAATAAATAGAAAATAATACCATTCGATGTACAGGAAGGAGAAGGTCATGTTTGAACAAGGAATAAGAAAAATAGATAGAACATTTTTAGTAAAGCAAGAGAATAATCGCTATCACTTAAAAAGGTGCTAGCATACCGGCAAGCAATGTAAAGACATGCAGCTGCAACATGAGCTGTTCGGCGGCCCTTCGTGAAACTCTTGTCAACAGCCAGCTTTAAAAAAGACAAATATCAATATCCTGATGTATGATTTATCATATTATTTTAAGATAGTTGTTGAGTGATAACTAAGATGCATACTGTATAAAAGCGATGAGCCATGTCGGTGATTGAATCTCCACCACTCACATGTAAGCTATTGACAATCTGCCTGATCTCATCTCTTCCTGGTAAAATAAACACAACCTTAGCTCTCCAGTGGGAACAACAAGAGGGCAAAGAAGTTCCCTGAAAGTCATACCTTTCATTAAAGTTCTCTCATGGGATATTGAAGTGCCTCTCTCAATAGATTTTATAAGTTTTCCAGAAAACCGGCTCTGTACCAAAACAGATCAACCTCTCAACTACAGAAAAATGTAGATAACAAATATTAACAAGCACAACAGCAAGACCAACCTGGCCCGTGGAATCTTTGATAAAAGTAGGCTCATCACTGAAAATCTCCTGATCAAGTACCTTTCCACACGTACCACAGCAACTGATCATCAAAACATGAAAAAATAGAAACACATATATGCACAAGCATTAAAGTTGCTTCATACAACTCAATTGAGAAATGACTAATACTGGTCAACAAAACCCTGTTTGACAGTGTAACTGGCTTGTTTTTCAAAAATTAGACAAATATAGAGCAAACAGGAAGGGAGGTCTCACATGTATCCTTTGTCAGGGTCCTTTACAGATGGGCAGTAATCGGCACAATGAGTACAGTACATTGCTGAATGGTAGACCACTGAGGATGTCCCACTCAGATCAGCCTGATGAAGTTTTGATGTATTTTTTGGTCCAGTACCTAGCATACAAATTCTTTGGAGTTTGGATTGGGCAAAAACAGGCATATCGCATCAAAACTTGTTCCCCATTAGCAACTAGTACTGCATTTTAAGGGTGAAAACTTGACAGGTAGCATGCAGGCACGCAGTGGTGCACACCTAAAACTAAGAATTTCATAGCCTTGCAGAACTTTACAATAGGTCTATAACATCATAAATCTAGCGCACAAATTCGAAACTTGAAAGAGGTGTATAGGGATAGTTCAAACAAAGTGTGTACAAAATATGCAATGAAAGCTAGACTGCCAATAAGTTGGAATCTCAAATAGGGAGGGCAACTGCCAATACGCAATGAAAACGGAGCGGATAATATCCGAACCGTATCCGTATCCGACATCCGTTTTTTCGAAAATGGTAAGAAATTTTAGTATCCGACGGATACGGACAGTGGCGGACCCAGGATTTTGATAAGACCCGGGCCAACTATCGGCAAGTTAAGTCGTTAGATCAAACAGTAAATGATGTTCGTAGTAATGTACGATGAAAATTTATCCAATTACACACTCAATTTGTCTAATAGAAAAGTAACATACAAATGAAAGGCAAATTTACTAATTTGAAATAATATAGTAGCTCTTTTAGGCAGATCGCTTCTTTGAAGCTTATATCTTAATCAATAGTAACGGTAGATCTCAGACCTAGATATTAAAATAAAAAATCAATATTAACGACATGAAATGGATAAATAAACAAGTTAATAGTAAGCAAAATTTAGAGCAAGCATTTTTAAATACCACTAGTGAAAGTTTTGACATAGTGACAGTTCAAAACACACATAAATGCAAGTCGAAGACAAACACTGAGTGCCGATGTTTCTTCAATAACCATCTCTTCATCATTTTCTCTCTATATATGTGTTAATGTGTCATGCATAACAACTTGAATTTCTCACTATGTGTATCCGTATAGGTCATTAGATGATTGTCTAAGCACAAGCTATTAGATCAGGCAGAGGCAGAACCAAGATTTGTAACGCAGGAACTAGAGGGGCTCTACCTTCATTCCGAGGCCCGAGGGCCAGGCGGCCGGCGCCGGCGCCCGGGGCGGGGCGGGGCGGCGGGGCTCGGGGCGGTGCCGCGGCGGGCGCGGCGGGGGGTTGGGCCGGCGGGCGGCGGCGGGCGCGACGGGGCGTCGGAGCTGGCCGGCTGGGGGTGGGGCGGCGCGTCGGCGTCGGGGCTGGTGGTGGGGGGCGTCGGGGTGGGGCGCGTCGGGGGCTTGTGGCGGGCTGGCGGCTAGGGCTAGGTGGGGGAGGGTGCGTCGGGCCGGGGGCACCGGCTATGGGCCACGCCCCCGGGCTGCAGCCCAGGTGGCTCTGGAGCTGGGTCCGCCCCTGGATATGGATACGGATAATTATCCGAATAGATCAAACGGATAGCGGAGCGGATATGGTATCGACAATATTCGATGGAAAAGTAGCGGATACGGATATCCAGAAAAAAATAGCTATCTGGATAGTTAAACGAATAGTGACCAAAACTTTGGCAGCAATCCATCTAGCAAGTTAGCAGCTAATACGAGGCCCACAAGCCACATTCTTAGTCCATCACAATAGTCACCTTCACATTGGGATGAAAATGAAACGGATAGTTGCTATATGTGTAATGTGTCATTACTATTTAGTCATCATGTATGGTCAATTTGTGAACTATATGTACACTAATATCTTAAGTTGAGACTATCAATATTGCATTATGTTATGTTATTCAGATATTATATACCAATCAAATGTTTGTTACATAGGCAGTATATATTCGTTTTGTTTCCGGTTACTATCCGATTTCGGGTACTATCCTTTTTATTACTATCTGTTTCAATTTAATATCGGATCCGTTCACATCCACAAACCGATTAGAAAAAGCGGATACGGATATAGTAAGGCCACTGTCCATCCGTATCAGCTCCGTTTTCATCCCCAACTGCCCATGCTCCTGCGGCTACCATGTATCATCAATAACGTAGGTTTCATGTCCAAAATTAGGGGGAAATTCACAAACAAAATCCTGAAAATAATACTAATGTTTCTTAAACATTGTTATGGAGAATATTTTTCTAAAGAAACAAACCATTAGATCGAATGTGGATTAAATCCGAACTCGCAAAATCGGGGAAAACGTACCAAAAAGAGAGGGAGGAAGGGATATGAGGCTGGAGAAGGAGAGAACCGACCGCAGAAGGAGTAGGCAGCACAGCGGTCTTGAGAAGGGAGCGGCGACTAGACGCCGGCTAGCCGTGGTCGCACGCGCGGTCGTGAGCGGAGGCGGAGGCGGAGACGGAGCAGCGAACAAGGACTCCACGAGACAGGTAGCGACGCAGCGTTAGGATGGTTATGGCTTAGACTAGAGTTGGCCAACGGGCTGAACTGGGCCGGCCCAGTTCAGGCCCAGTTGGTTCGGTTAATATGCGAATCGGGTCAATGGGCTGCGTTCTTGGCCTAGGTTTGGTTCACACAGTGAGCTTAACCGAAACAGGCCAGTCCGGTTTTTTGTTAGCCTATTTATTTTATTTAAAAAATATATATATTAGGAAAAACCATTATATTTCACGAATATATTTTATAATTAAATAAATATATTATTTATCATAAGAAAAATATATATAAATACATATATTGAATTAAATTAATATACTATAATAGCAAACCGAACCGGGCCGTCACTATGTGAACCGGGCCAGTCCGACGGGCCGAGGTGTCGGCCCAGGCTCGATTCATCGAATTGGGCCTGCGCAGTTCAATGAACAATGCGGGCCGGCCCGACTCTGTTTGGTGTAACCGGCCCGTTTGGCCACCTCTGGCTTTTGACCTGGTCAAATGTGCTGGTCGGACCGAACCGACCTGGCACACCCGTACTGTTCAAGAACTGGGTAACCCGGTTTGGTGAACCAAATAGAATCTGGGTGGGCACCTCAGCCCATTGGGCTGGCCTGATTTGATTTGCATAAAACACTATTCATAAAAACAAAAATAGTGTTTTAAAGGGTGGTATAGAGGGGCTATTGGGATGCTCTGACGGGCCTAGTTCGGCCCGGTTCGGTTCGCTACTATGCCGAGACCGTAGCCCATTGGCCCGGTCAAACCAACCGGGCCGTCTCGATTCGGCCTGTTGGCCAGCTCTAGTAGTAGCCTAAGGGGTAGCATGGTCCTAGTTCGTTGGTTCGATTCCATTCCAGTTTTAGTTTTTGATAGAAAATCGGGTTCGGGGTACGGGGAGTTTGGTGTCAGGTATCGCTACGGATAGTACCAGATACTATATGTTCAGATATGGGTCGAATAAATATTCGAACAAATACCTGGTTGATCTGGTCAGATACGGATACCTGGTATATTTTAAGAAACAAGTACCAGCAGCTTTAGATGTAGAGGACACCCGTCCTGCGCCCAGCCATTCCCCGCCCAGCGCCCTGCCGCCTCCCCTTCGTGCACCGCTGAGTTTCCCATCTGCGGTCGCCCGTGCCGCCCCTCCGTGTGCCATCCCTCCATCGTCGCCCACGCTGCCACTTCGTCGAGCCTCACTCCTTCGTGCATCACCCGCCACCTCCTATCCCGCCCTCGCTCCTCCTCCGTGCACCGCCCCTCCGCCGTTGCCTGTGCCTCCCCTTCGCTGAGCGCTATCCCTCCATGCGCCGCTCCTCCGCTATCACCTGTGCGGCCCCTTCGTCGAGCGCCGACCCTCTGTGCGCCACCAATCGCCTCCTATCCATGCCGGTGTCAGGTCACCTCTGTTCATGACTTTTTAATTACCCACGATCATGGTGCTATATTCTGTTGTTGATGAGCTTGGATGCCTAAAATTCTTGCTGACACGTAGAATTGCTGATGGAGATGATAATGCTCATTCGTGTTGATTTTTTATTCTCTTGTTCTTCCTATTGTGGTCTGAATCTTATAAAAATATGGCCTGCACATAGAGTCTGCACTTTCTTGTTTTATTTTGCGAGCGGAATCGCAACATGTAAAAAGCAAATTGGTTGTGCACAAAAAAAAAACTGGATTTAGATGATTATTGAGGCAATCGTGAGGAGTAGATCCTGTGATGCCATCAAGCTGCCGTTGTGGAGGTGCTCGTGCACCAGAAGGTTCGTCGCGCCATCGTCGCCAGTGATGCTAACATACTAGATGGAGTTCAACGCGCCCACCTTCGTGTCGACACTACAAGAAAAGCGATGATTAATGACGAAAACGTTGTGACAGTGTCAACTTTTGTCATGGAAATAAACTTTTTTCTGGACGATTTTTTCTCAATCGTCATAAAGTGTTTCGCGCGTCCTTTGCCCATGTATTTTTGTGACGAAACATGAAATTTCATCATGAAACAAATACAAATATCATCATAGAAAAGCGGAATCCATGCTCCGTTGGTGATATGTTGCTCAAATCATATATATGTATTTACCGTGACAATTTGAGTTCATCATACGGAAACCATTCAGATTTCAAAATACAAAATTCATTATAGCCTCTAACAATATAAATAGTTTTCTAACCTTGCAAGTTGTTTGCTAGCATAGATGCACCAAATTGCCTTTTTGACGATGGTAGCCTTCACCAAATAGCCTCATCCTCGCATTCCGACAAAATCTCTTCTTGAAACTAATTGAGTGTGAAATGTTAATAATGTTTTTGGGCATATTTACAAATCTAAACTTAAACCTCAAGTGGATTCAACTTCTTTTTACCATGTAAAATGTCCTTAAAATTATACGACTTCAGTTTCTTACAAGGGTTCGAGAATTTGGCTTAGAACTCATTCAATTTGTTTGTTCACATAATTACTAAAAGATAATAATTTATTTGCAAAAATGTTGCAATGAATCATGGAAGAGCAAAATAGATACACATAATTAGTTGATGAACAATTTTACTCGAGACACTGCACTGACGCCACTGACGCCGACCATAGCATGGCGGACGACGATGAAAGTGAATAAATGTCCTCTAATTTGCCATTTGGTATTTAGTGTATGTGTGCTAGTATATTCTGTCAGTTACTTTTCATCGGTACTCTTCAATGGTGATTGTCCCAATATTGTTACCGATTTAACAATTTAGAGTTCTTGCCTTGGTTTGATTCTTCTCTACAATGATATTGATTCTCAGTTGGTAGTTCTTTCTTTAATATTCTTAAGAAAACATTGCTTACTCATTGATATGTTTGCGGATGGACAATTGTCTGATTAATGACCGGTGGATCCGTGTTGATTTTAGTCAGTGTTTCTAAACTGTGAGGTCAGTTCAGACAAAGAAAACAAAATACTCTCTCATCAGTCAATATGCAATGTTTGCTTAATACCATCTATGGGGTTAATCCCATCTCTATCTCACAGCTTTTATTCCAGACCAATTATGCAATATTTGCTTGATCGTTGTGTCAATATACTCTCTCATAGCAATAAGCAAAAATGGTCCAACCCGACCATTAGTCCGGCATCGGATCCAAAAATATGATTTAGGGTTGGCCATGGAGCTGCTAGTTGTTTTTGGGCCACGTGCTCCAGATTTGGTCCACGTTGGGCTGGACCATTCTCATCCCATTAGGGGTGCGCAGAAAAAAAAAAGAAACCAAAGAACTGAACCGAATATATCGAGAAGTTCGGTATTTCGTTATTTCCTAGAAATTTTGATATCAAATTTGTGAAACTTCGATAGTTCGATTTGATTTTTGGTATTTTCTTTTGAATACCGGACATACCGAGGTTGTGGATCACAAAGGGGGCGTTGCCTGCTGCCCCTTTCCTTTCATTTTCTTTTTCTTCTTCCTTTGGATCGGCTAAGACTACAAAGGGGACACTGTCGTGCCGCCTTCTTCATCAAGCCGCCTCTTCCTCCACGACAAGGTGCACTGCTGCCGTCGGCTCCACCATCGTCTCCGCCGCACCCCGCTCGAGGGAAGCCACCACGATGTTGCCCCACTCTAGATCGACGTCGGGTCAGTGCCCCACCATCCTCCACCAACGCCTTCGGCTGGCGCGCCACGCTGCCTCGATCCGTGCTGTCGGGTTCCCGGCTTCCTCCGCAGCGACATCACCGACACGGCCACCTCTATCTTTAGATTTGGATGCGCCCCAACTCTCCACCTCGGTCGGCGCTTCGGAGGACCTGGTGAGCCCACCCCCAACCTACCACGCGAGTAAGCCTTTCGCCTTCAAGCTGGCGCAGCAGCGCCCGACTTTTCCACCTTCGGCACCGGCGGCAGATAGCCCACCGGCTCCACCACGTGACGCGCCTAGTGCGCCAATGGCTCCGAATATATCGAACTACCAAACCGAATTAGTTCAATAGTTCAGTTTCAGTTTTGTTTTTTTCAAGGGAACTTCGGTAGATAGCTTCTAAAAACCGAAATTTTGAAATATTGAAAAAATAGAGCTGAATAAACCAAATGCCCACACCTATATGTGATGGGCAAGCTTAAATGCTTAATCTATTCTCTAGAAAGCGACACTCGTGCACAGGAAGGTAAGCTTCACGATCCAGATGTGCACACATCCTTTTCTTGCTATCTAGTCCCTGCGTTGTTTTTATTTGTCATTGTTGACTTTTGTACGTGCCTTTTGACCATTCCCCTTGGTTGTACTGAATTGCGGCTGTTGTCACCATGGCCCTTACTTGGGCCATGATCGGTGTGGCGGGACTGTCAGCTTCGATCAGCGGGCCCAGGTTGCTGAGGAGCACCTTTGAGGCGACGATGTTTTGTTGCCGCGTGAGGAAAACTGCCTGGTCCCCCATCCTTACCTTCAAGATATCTTCGTTGACGTCGCAAGCTCTGACATGCGAGCAATTCTTCTTTGTGATGAAGGTGATCTACCTCCACCGCTTCTTCGTCCCAATGGTGTTGGGATTGAAGACCCAAGCTAGGCGACTAGAGGGGGTGAATAGACGCCACAAATGTTTCACGCTACCGTTTTCAACAAAACCCGAACAACTTGACAATTATGTGTACCCATAGCATGCATGACTAAGAGGCATTAAATATGTAGGAATTTTTCATTCACAATCCTGGTTGTCAAGTGTCCAAAAGAGAGGAATCAATTCACAGCTTGCTTTAGGAAAGAAGATCAAGCCAAATGATCAAAGTGACTTTCAGAAAAGTAAAAACAGATTTGTTCAGGAGATGGATGGTGGCTTTCTGGTGCTCTTCAATTTTTGGGAATTTTTATCCCTATTACATAATTAGCCATGAGCCACTCAGCCGAAAATCTCATAAAAATCTCTGAAGAAATAAAATATAAAAATTCAAACAATACAAGCTGCTTTCTGCGAAGCAAATCAGATTCTCCAGAGTTTGTTTCTATTTGGAGGAGATGGATGGTGGCTTTCTGGTGCTCTTAGATTTTTAGAAATTTGTGTCCCTGTTTACCAATGAGTTGTGAAGCACTATGCCAAAAATATTATAAAAACTACTTCCATAAAAAATATGAAAAATCAAATACCACGAGCTGTCAAGAACTTCGAGCAGAAAGTTTGTCGCTCGGTTTTCACCTCATAGCTCCCAAACGGGGAAACCAGTGGACTCAAATTTTTTACCACAGATGGATATATGAGTCATGCATATTTTCCATCTGGAGTCATCCCAAAATGATTGTTTTAGATGTTTCTAAAAATCTTTTTCTGACTACTGCGCGGATAGAAGTTTCTATATAGATTAGCAACATGTCAAGAACTTGATCTCTTGCCACTCATATGGTTGCAAAGTGTGTATCAAATCATATTAGCAACCTCAAGGCATCATATACCATCAATAACCAGCAAAAAATCGTCAAGATTCATCTCCAAACAAGAGCTCCAAAAAAACGGAAACAAAAACAAGAACAAGTAGGATCAAATCAACGCAATATACTCATGGAGAAGAATGATTTCATTGTATAAAAGTTGGGGAATTACAAAGCACACTCCATTTGATCACAAACACTCTAGATACCACCCTTACACACCCAACTCACCCTCTCTATTTCTGAAATTTTTAGCTCTAAGGGGATGCGGAAGAGGTGCTCCCCTCCCCTCTATTTATAGCCCAAGGGTGAGATGCCCTAAACCCTAGAGCCCATCTCCACCCTTCATTTGAAGACGAGTGATGTACAACTCACACACTACAAGACACACTCCTGAGAGGGAATATTCTCCACATATTCCCTCGGAAAATATCTTTACAGCTTCCTCGATCGCCTGCCCATGCCTGGGCCCACCGGTCCAACCAGCTTCGCCACCAGGTTACCGACGCCGCAGCCGCCAGCTGCATCGGATTCCTTGCCATGGTTAAGCTTGTCGAGTACAATACCTCATGTGACCATCAAGTCATCGAACCCGGTCGCCTGGACGCCTCTGAACGCACCAGCCTCCAGCTGTCCCCGTGAAGCGTCAGCCACGTACCCGTCGATACCTGCATCACTGAGGTGAACACACATGAAACCAACACACATTATCTCAGCTGCAAGGTTAGTCCATCACAAAATTAACAACATCATAATCCGTTCGTGACACCACAATTAGCAAGCCCTAACACGCTACGTGTTATCTTAACAAATTCCACCGGACCACGTTCATTCAAAACTATTACCTAGCCCAAGCTCAGCACAATGGTCCGGTTCTAATTCCACGACAATTTCCACAAATGCATCATTAAAAATTCTTCAAAACACTTCAAATTCCATCTTGTCACATATATTTATCATCAGACCGGGGTATCCTCCACATGGGTCCCAACAGGGATTCAATTCTTTGATCTTCAATTATGTACACCCCACAAAAATTGGGACAACTTCCCATGCTGCTCTCCTACTCGCGCTCTGAGCTGAAGGAGGGAAGAAGAGATGAGTCAACTTGATCGTCAAATCCGAGTGGGTTGCCGCTGATGACACTTACCGTCCGAGATTCGTTCTTGATCGAGTCCTTGCCGTATTCGAGTTGGAAACTGAGTCCCTGATGCACCATTTGCTGGTAGGTGCGGCGGCATTGCCCAACCCAAACAGGAGTCTGAGTGCAGTGCTATTAATGTCCCTCCCATATAGGATTTGGTCCGAGTCCGAGTGGACGAGCTTGAGCCCCCGGGGCATTATTTGCTGATAAAATGGCGGCAACGTTTTCCAACCCGAAGATGAGCCCGGGCCGGTTGTCGTTGAAGTTGTGCTCATATTGAATTTGGTCTGATTCTGAGAGAGTGATCTTGCCGAAGTTGTTGGCGACGATGTCCAGGCTCCCGAAGCGGAAAGCCTGGCTGGGGGTGAAGATGGTGGCGATTCCGTCGATGGCCGCCATCGAGCTTGATGAGGTTGACCTTAGCGCTTCCCCTACCTGGCGCGCCAACTGTGGACATTTGTTGTCGGCAATATAATTTATGAGGTTAGGTGTTGGATCCAAACTCGATGGTAACACAAGACAAGGGTTTATACAGATTCAGGCCCTCGCGGGGGAGGTAATATGTTAGTCATGTGCTCGGGGATTATATTGTTGTGTATAACAATGAGACGATATGGTGATCTCTCGTTCTGTTGTTTGATAGCTCGAGCTAGGGTTTCCTTCCCACCTTATATATAGTCGAGAGATAGGGTTACAAGGAGGAGCCCTAGTCGGTTATAAGGTAGGGATTATATCTCTATCCTTTTTTGCCGAATACGCAGATATCCGGGATTACAATTGTATCTTCCCTATTCTTGTTCGTCTTCTAGATTTATCCTTTTCTTGTTGCACCAGGTAAATAGTAGTCCGAGTGGTACTCGTGCACGTGTAGCCGGCTCGGCCCATCCCCTTGTTGGGTGGTCCTCGCGGTTTGCCATCTAGATACCTAGGGTTCATGTACTCCACACTATGGAAACCCAAGATGGTAGAGTGTGAATAAAAATTTGAAGCCATGTAAAGGATTGAATCAATACAAATCTAATCTTTTTATTGTATTTTCTTGGACTAGGTCTGGCTTAGAGTAATTTTGTTGTATTCTAGATTTCAGTTGACTTGTTACTCATCGCCTTTCAATTAGCTTTGAGGTATACCCTGATGTGAACATGGCCATCATTGGTATGACCAACACCACGTAAACATATTGGTCAAGATTTTTGTCAACTATTTCGCCAACATGGTGCTCGCCGAGCATTTCCTCAATATTTTCACCGCTGAGCTTTTCATTAACGGCTTCCTCTTCAACCTCGACATGTACTACACATTGGTGACACTTTACAATGACTTTCACTACATCTACAATTACTACAACATCTATGGCTTCATGGTATCATTGACCACCACCTTGACTAGGTTGTACATGCATAGAGTGCGCTCATGAACCGCTCATGCGGCAAGCTCATCAACTGGATATTGCGCCGCCACATCCGCAAGTTCGATCACCACCTTGGCCACCTCCATTACGTTAAGACGTACTCAAGAAAGGCGCTTCTCCACCCTCACAAATGTTCTCGGCCCTACTCACCTTGCTCAAGGCCAAGCCAAAGATCCAGCCTAATTCGTTAGCCACGAACCTAGTTTGGCCATGTGGAGTAATCCAACTTTGAACAACCATAAATTGGTCATATGAAGTCCATCTGGGACATTCTTGTTATCCACGATGCTCGCGACAATATCTTTCCAATGGATCTAGTTCCATAGCCAAATTCATCCCAAGTCAACGGAAATTATTGTGACATTCTCTATTTTATCGTATGTCGCTTGTATTTTAAAAACATTAAACTTAAATAAAAGGGAATTGTTATATACAAAACCCTAATTTAAATTATTTTAATTTAGGTTTAAACCCAAAACCCTAGGAAAACCTTTGGGAAAATTCTAGGAAATAGTAAAAGCCTACATGTAGAGACCACCCAAATTTCAAGCCAAGATTCCAAGACTAGCTCATGATTCCATGAAATGTTGCCATTTTGCCGGGTGATCGTAAAAGTCATCAAATGATAAGCAAACGAGGGAAACTTGTGCCCAACTTTGGAGGGAAGTTTCTAGAAGCCTAAAACCGACTAAGGATGGAGGCCCAAGTCAAAAATCCAAAGATAGCTCACTTTCCTAATTTAGGGGAATCCGAATTCTACCTGGATTAGAATTCGAGTCGTTACCCAACTCCCCTCACCCTAGGCCTAGCCCAAGTCATCCTTGGCACTATATAAACCCCCAAGACCCCTTCCCCATAGATCGGAAACCCTAGCCGCCAAAACACCTTTTGATGTATCCCTCTATGTGTCGTGCCCAAACCCTAGAGTAGATGGTGCCATCGTGTAGAGCTCGTTGAGACGGTCCAAACGGATATATGAATTGCGTGATTTGCTGGAAAATCGAAGGAGAAATTGCTCACCAAAGTTTGGAGGAATCTGGAGCCGCCGCCACCTTGCCAGCCGTGCCCCGCCTCGAATCTCACGCCACCAACCCAAGGCCGCCACCTGTCCCGCTGCAACCGCCTCGCGTCAGCACCCGCTTCTTCCCTGCGTCGTGCCAACGCCCGCGCTGCACGTCCTATCCGCAGTCGCCACGTTCCTCCGCTAGGGTCACGCGCTGACGCTTGCCGTAGACTGCGCTAGCCGCCGGTTTAATGGTTTTTTTGTTAACCCGGTTTATTCTTTTCTGGAATTACTGACTTTCTGAAATCTTTCAGGAATTGTTTAGGGAGCATCCGAAGTCCAAATTAGATTTTTCCGGAGCCAATAATCTCATAAATAGCCTAGAATGTTATATATTTTATTAAGCTATATGTTATATTGATTGTTTTGTTGTTCTTATGCATTTACATATACGTGTAGATCGTCTTTGTTCGCACTGCTCGGGAGGTTTTCAAGAGCCATTCAGAGGAGGTTCCCAAGATCCGGAGTACTGCCAAGGCAAGATAGTTTGCATCTTGCTTCCTACTTTAAATTCTGCACGTTTATTGTTTGTATTTATTTACCTCATGCATAAAATGATGGGTCCGGGTAGAATCTAAATATATTCACACTACGTCATCGACCTTGTAAATTTAGCCTGTTTCTTACTGCTTAGATTTTCTTAGCCTATCCTTATGCATAGTGGCTAGCGCTCGTGGGTTGGTAGTTTTTTGGTATAACTCGTGATGCTGAGTTGCTGTTAGACTAACCTAATCAACTAAAACCTATGCGGCGTGTGTTGACTAAAGGTGGCAAGTCGGATCGTATTGTGGCATGAGGTATGTGGTGGAGGTAGTCACCTTGGTCTAAGGACTCTTGGCGTGTGTTTATCCAGCCAAACCAATCAAGCGCAACCATAAGTGCTAGCATCAGCATGATATGCAGCATGTGTTAGTCCTGGCTTAATAGTTAGGGAAAACTGTTAACACACGGTACTTTGAAATGATCAGGCTGCAGTCCGTTGGCTCAAGAGGGGGGACCCGTAGTGCCGAAACCTTAGAAGGGGTATCGGTGTTAACAGAAGGAACTAATGAATCGCCTTGTATCGTTACTTGGTCTATGATCCTAAGGAGGAGCTAAGACATAAAAGTAACACTAGGCTTATGGGTAAAGTGTGCCACACTCTGCAGATTTTAAAACTATCATGATAGCTGTTCCCACGGTCATGTGAGGGGAGGAAGGTCATACATGGTAGTCTCATGTGTCAATAATTTAAACTGATGGGTTGGTTTGGTTTGAGTTGAGTTGATTGAGGCATGTGTGGTTTTACAGAGGGGCTTTGGATGCCGAGCTCTGGGTGTTTGTTGGGTATCTCTATCAATATTAATTGCTCTACAAATTTGTTTTACAACACTTTAAATAATCTGACTATTTGGAGCATCATCATACCTTTATTTTCCACTGCATATTTGAATTTCCGCACTCTGATACATTATGGACAGTATTATATCATCTTTAGTTAAGCTATTGTAATAAGTGGTTGTGCAACAATTACTTTTGCATATTTTATTATTTTCTTAGTTATTTGTGATTGTGTGATAATGTTCAAACAACTGTCGCTCATGAGTTGCTAGCATTGTTCTCTGGGACTAGCAATCGATCATGAGTGGATCCTGGTGAAGCCGGGGTCGCAACAATTATCAAAACAATAGGACATTTAGAATTTGTCGGGTGTCGTTCGGTGTTATATGTTGACGGTCAATTTCGATAACAATTAACATGATTCCGACCATTAACATTTGGTGAAATGAATGGAACCAGAACTAAAATTGTGCAAATCTACAAAGTTCCATGAGTTTTGGTAAGATTTTGCATGCAGGGACCCACTTAGCGAAATTGGGCCCGAGCCAGGCAAAAGAGTGGGTCGGCCGACCCACCCTAGGCCGGCCGGCCCAGCTCTCTCGCCCAGTCAGGCCAGGGTCGCACCAGGGCTTCTACAAAGGATCCTAGAGCACATCCAAGCCGTTGATTTTAGTCGGTTTGATCCAGAAAGAGGAGTGCTTCTCAAGTTAAGCGTAGGATTCTAAAGGAACCCGATGCTACCGGTCTCCAACTGCCAAACCGACCTAGGGAGATCTACACCGCACAAGGGGCATCCTAGCCAAATTGGAGGGCCGGGATCGACAAAGGCAGGTCGGCCGACCCACCCTAGGCGGGCCGACCTACCTTTGAGCCCTTTGGATTCCCCCTTCGGCAAGGAGCTTGTGACACCTGTCCTAAGCCGTGTCAACACCCTATTGGTCACGGTGGCCTATAAAAGGAGGTGATCTCCTCCATTTGAAGATGAACAACAAGGAGCAACAGAAGTGAGAGGGAGCAAGAGTGAAGTAGAGTTGTGTTACTCTCAAGTAGAGTAGGAGAGAGAGGAGAGTTAGTGTAGGGGAGGAGCCGGAGTGTCGGTATCCCTCACTAGAGGTCCAGAGGTGAACTCGGATGCGGGTTCTGCTTCTGTCTTCTTTCGGTAACACTCAGTCTCGCCTTATTTAATTATCAAGTTCAGTCTATTTATTTTATCTCTGTTGGTATTAGGCCCGTGCTATTCTTGAGTGCTAAGATCTTTGTTCTTAATTGTCCACCTAGAGATTAGTATAACAGGTGGTAGGGGTGCGTATCAAAGTGACGTCCTTGGTACGTGTTACTACTAGGTACAAACGTGGTGTTTGGACTAGTTAGTAACCGGTAGGCACCTGTTTCAACGGACGTGTGGTAGGTAATAGGTGGTGACAGCCCTATTATCCGGCTTAGACTTTGTGAAATCCGCCCCGTTAGTTGCAGACCAGTTGAGCCTAATCGGAACGATCATAATCATTTGGCATTCCAATTTAGGATAGCGGGTGGTAGTGAGTGTCCGAGCTCCGATTTAGAGTCGCAAATTAAATAAGAATAGAACTTGAACCTTTCTGACTGGTGTTCGAGGAGCCTCTTGATCCGAAATACATTTATCCCATTGTTGATTCCAAATCACCATATTCATATTCATCCGGGTGAATAAGTATAGAAAAATAGAAACTTCTCGTTCCTTGTGGGAAATCGATACCTTAGGAATACTCCAGGTGAAAGCTACTGCGATATATGTGTGCTTGCGGATTAAAATTCTAATAGGCATAAGAATCGCCAACACTATATCACCTCTATTTTGAGCCTATGGCCCATGTATACCCTAACGGCTGCGCCACAAACCCTAGCCGTAGTTTTTCTGCCTATCAGTTCTGTACACCACCTTGCAAACTTCATCGGTAATTAGTAATTTTGAGATTGCACCTACCATGTTTTTTCTTATCTTCTCAATTCTCATGCAGAGATAGGCGTGGATAGGTCAATCGCGTCTTGACTCAATTGATAATAGATGCAGGAGTGATGTAGTGATTATTGCTCCAGTCTCCACAAATCTTCTTACTTGGTCAATAGATCAGGCACCCAGTGTCACATCACACCCTAGGTAAGAACTGCCTCAACTTTAGTCCAATCTTCTTACTTGGTTTCATTTTTTTATCGGCTAGCCGCATTAGGACCGGTTGTTAGATCATTTATCCTTTCTTCTACTTTTTAGTTGATCATATCAATTAGCTTGTAATATGTTTAGCCTTTCTTTCTACTTGTTTGTTGACTTGTTTGACTTTGTATTAGAGAGTTTACTATTATTTTATTATCTTATTAACTTTGTTGACTTGATAATGGATTTATCGTACCTAAATCTATTGACTTAGATTATATCTGAGTTAATAGTTTCATTATTATAATCTCTCTTGCTTGGATGTGTTTTCTTTTGTCGCAGACTCAAATCTTTAACAGATCCAATTGTCTCTTTATAACAGATCATGTATTCTCCTGCCGATTGCAAAATCAAATCGGTTGACATGCCATGAACCCTAATTTGGTATCGACAGGACTCTGAACCCTAAACTCCAACTATGTTTTGGCTAAAGCACTTTTTAGTGTCAATAATTTGGTTGAGGGTTTGACAGGTAGTATTGGTTACAATGAACGCAAAATCAACACCACCCATAAGTAGATTTATTTTGTAAGTATAGAGATAATCATGCTACCATGGCACATTTTTTCAACCAAACACATTGAAAGGTCTAACATTCTTATCTCATATTACACTTTCTTTAAAAGGTTAAGTTGATTTACTTGAAGCTAAACTTTGAGAGCTTTTAGAAGTGGCTTTGAGAATTTAGTAACACTGGTTTGGACATAGCATTTTTAAGAATCTTGAGAAGCTTCTTCAAGATCTTCGAGAAACATGGTGCAAAAGTCAAGGATTTGTTTCCTTAAAAAAACGCCTAACACGATGAATTCAAACTTGAGATACCATATGTACACATTTATATTAAATCAGGAATTTTTCTTCAACAATCCATATTTTACGTAAGAAATTATCAAATTAGCCGATAATAAAATCAACACCCTGGATAGATTTAAAAATACACGAGTCAAGAACCAAACGACAAGGCAAGCATCCACACAAATTTTATATACCGCATGCCGCATCCACATGAATATATACCGCATGCGTGCCCCCCAATCGATCACATGGAGACGCTGTTGGGTATCCCTTTCCCGGTGATCCCCTTCTCCTGGCCGTCGACGTTCCCGACGTCTGGGAACAGCAGCGTGTACGGCACCATGACGGGGCCCCTCCGGTTCCTGAGCCGCGGGTCCTTGTTCCTTTCCTCCACCCGCTTCTCCACCCGCCGGAGCTCGCCGCGGAAGCGGTCTAGCAGCTGCAGCAGCTCGCCGTCGTTCGTCCACGACGAGGTGGCGCGCTGGCCGAGGTAGAGCTCGTCGGAGGTGTGGTTGGAGAGCACCTCGATGAGCGCCAGCCCCAGGGTGGAGGTGAAGCGGTCGGGCACCATCTCCAGAAAGAACTTCTCCGGGTCGGCCTCCATCTTGGTCATCTCCGGCGACCCCGGCAGCGGCACGAAACGCCGGCACCGGGTGGGGCGGTTGGGCGGGAAGCCGGCGTAGGCGTACTGGCCGAAGTTGACGGCGGCGTGCAGAGCGGAGGCGGTCCAGATGAGCGTGGTGAGCGACTCGACGAGGTGATCGATGGAGCCCAGCCGAAGCCAGCAGGACGGGTCGTGCTGCCGGTCGCCGTGGCCGACGCGGCGGACGTCGTCCCACCATGCCTGGAGCTCCGTGTCGCCGGCCACCTCCCTGTCGCTGTGGTACACGTGCGCGCAGTAGCTGCGCACCCACCCCTCGATGGCGCGCCACACGTCCAGTCCGTCCACCGCGTACGGGTAGTCCTCCACGTGCAGGGTCAGCCCACCGGGGACCTCGGGGTTCTTGGAAGCCATCCCCCTGTAGTGGTAGTGGCACCAACACAAAGATCAATTTTTTCATGAACTTTTTTTTTAAGACATCCCTATATTCTGGCTGCGGTAGCTACCTATAAATACTTTGATTCTTACTTTTCATGAATTTGTAGCAAGAGAAAGTAAGAGGGTAGACCACAACTATTGCTTTGTAGCTACTTATAAATGGTTTTAGTGCTTTAGTAAAAATGTTACCACATGCATCAAACCAAGAGAAGAAAACGGTCTCGATCAGCCTAGCAACCAGCTATATATGATGTTGAACTCTGGTAGGGGTGCTGGTCGTCGGCATGATCCTCCCCCCCATCTCCCTTCTCTCTCCTCGCTCCTTTTCTTTCTCTACTCTTACTATAAATAGAAGGATGAAAATAATTGTGAATCACGCTGCCTACTTCTCTAGCAATAACCCATACTTAAGGTCGTCCTAGAGCACCACCCCCTCTCTCTCTCTCTCTCGCCATGATCAATTTAACTCTCTTCTGCGTGGCGGATCAACCTCCTCTCCCTCTCTCTCATAGTTGATCTACCTCCATCGACTTCTGTATAATCTTTCTCGCCTTCCTCTTGCTCCCTCCCCTCTTCTTAGATTTGAAAAAGAAGAAGAATTTCTAAATATTATTTGAAACATCAAATTTGCCTTTACTCTTCCATTTATTCTTCTAAGACATTCCTTTTTTTTCTAATGTAATATCTTATTTATTCTCATCAACTTCTTTGCTCGTGCTCTAATTCAAATATTGCAACTATTTTACCATTCGTTTAATAGGCAGTGCTCCTACCAATTCGTTCAAAATAAAATTATTTTACAATGTTTCCGCGCTTTTATTCGAATGTTCAAGCGTTTGAACTCAAACATTTCAGTTCTTTTCATTTAAATGTTTCTCTACTTTAATTCAAATGTTGCATTAGCTATTTTTAAATGTTCTGATTTTTACTTCTCAACGTTTTAAGTGCTTTAATTCAAATATTTTGGTCCTCAAATAAAAATGTTGCCAAAACATTTTTTCATTATTGCAATGTCTAATTCAAATTTTTTAAAATTTTAAACCCAAATGTTTCAATGTTTTCATTCAAATGTCTTAGTGTTGCAGCAACTACTTTTCAATATTTCAATGCTCTAATTCAAATGTTTAAATAATTTTACTTCAAATGTTCCATTAGTTTATTTCCAATGTCAATGCTCTAATTAAATACTACAACATGTCGGTGCAACATTGTGTATAACATACTATAATATCGTTTGATTTGGTGCAACATTTGATTTAAATTACCGCAATATTAGGACAATATTTAATTTAACATCTTGCAACAACGTTTGATTTTTTTAAGCATCGGACTTCCCATTTGTAGTCAAGTCCTAATTTAAAATTAAAATGTAAATATGCAAAACTGCTAGCACGGAAATTAGCAAGGCTGTTTTTTTTGTCTTGTTACAACAGAAATCCTAGTTTGAACTCACATCTGGCATAAGAAGTAAATGCATGGATCTTAATCTTCATGGTTTTGTCGGAGTATAATTGAAACTAAAATTGCTGACAATAAAATCCTGTGGTATATATCTAGCCTCTACGTCTTGAGATTTACACCACCCAAACATAGAAATAATGTTGGAACATATTTTAGTGACATGTGGATCCAGAGCCCACATATCATTAATAATCCTCCTATTTTTAAAAACTTGTCACTGTTGACTTTTGAACACAATATTTGACCATTTGTCTTATTAAAAAACTATATGAATATTTTTTTTTATTGTGACTTGTTTTATCATTAAATGTATTTTGAGCATGACTTATATTTTTATATATTCATACTAAATTTTTGAATAAGATGGATGATAAAATATTGTGTTAAAAAGTTAACAGTGACAAGTATTTAAAAACCGAGGGAGTACATCGGGTGACATATTTTCAAGCAAGAACTTCAGAACGGCATGGATCTAAATCACCAAAGGGCTAGAGCATATGTTTCATTGTCAGAAAAGGATGATCTGAAGTACCTCTTGATGAGATCATTTGGCAGGGACTGCTCGGTGAACCTCCACTCCCCGTAGATGGCCGAGGACATCTCCATGGTGTACTTCCCTGGGTACATGGTCCTCTCCAGGATGCCCTCCGCGCTCAGGAGTATGCTCCTGGCCAAGGTGTTGATCTGCATCGTGTCCTTGAAGTGCGGCTCCAGGAGCTTGAAGATGGGGTGCATCGCGCTCAGCTGCCTCCTCGCCGCGATGATGAACGGCTCCACTGTCGCGTGTGTGAACAGCCTGCAGTTATCATGCCATTGCCGAATTCCAAGTCAGTTTGCTCGTTGTAGGAACTGAAATTTCATATTGATGTTCAGAGTTTCAGGAAAGGGAAGCTTCCGAATGAAACTGCATGCAGAAGATTACCACTGAATCTTTCATCGTATGCCTGCTTAAGGCCCGCTTGCTAGACAGAGACATTTCATTTGTAATACGTGATTGCGTAGGTCTAGAAGTACCATAAATCGTGGTTTTCGCGGAGAGATCCAAAAACGGCGGCGCTATTTCGCAGGCGCCTGCGCGCCGACCAAACGCCCAGGCGCCGCGGTCGGCTGTTGGATCGTGGCACTACAAGAAAAGTGTTTATCTATGACGAATATGTCATGACGTCGTGATTTATTGTCATATATGTGAACTATTCTGTGACAAAATTTTATACGTCGTCATGGACTGTGTCGTGCCCCTCGGCCGATTAAATTTAGTGACGAATCAGTAAATTTCATCATAAAACTGCGAAATAAAACGTCACAGGTATTTGAACGGATGGACGACATATGGGTGTCCTTTTTGTGATGATATATTTTTCGTCATGACTCATGTGGCTATAGAATAGGCCTTGCTCTTTTCAGCGTATCGTTGCGTTGGCGTATTACTGTAGCAAATTTGAGAGCCCTCGAAATGTGGTCTAAAGATTATTAAAACATAATTAAAAATCATTTTAGAATAGTTGTAAGGACTATTAAAAGTCACAAAAAAATCGTTACAAATTATCTCAACATATAGGCTATATAAAAATAACAAAATTTGCTAAAATATTACGCAACAGTATGTTACACTGAATAGAACAACCGCTAGAGGTCTGTTATCTGACATGTATTTATATGGTTTTAGTTCATGTTGTAAAATGTGGGCCATATGGGGCCTTATTTGATATGGACTTATCGGCCTGTGTTAGAACGTACGTGCTGTCAGATGTGGACCATATGGGACCTATGTTTTGAGTCCATAAGTGTAATTTTATGTTCTTAAAAAGAAAAATAAAAGCACCCGATACGGTGACTCGAACCTGCGACCTTAGCTCCAAGGAGCTTAAATTTTTACCACAGGATACAAGAAGTTTGCTAACTTATAACTAATTTATTTTTCTCGAAAGCATCTCTAATACGTATTGAAAAAAATTATAATAAAAAACTTGTGACAGCATAAGGTCGAACCCGTAGCCACTTGCCACTTGGATCACGCCCGTAATGTTTTAGTATATAATATTACGCTAGATTGCTGGTCAAGCAGAATTTTATTTGTTAACAAAGTTAGGGAAGAATGTAAGAGAAGCTGGAAGGAGTACCCCGCTAGAGTTTTTTTAGGTGAATTTCGGGAAAAAAGAATAGTGCCGCTATAGCCAAGTAGTTTAGCGCTACTTTTTCCGATATAGCATGCTTAGTTGATTTGGCAGAAAAACTACCTATCACTTAGCTTTGGGGTTAAAAAAACGCTATACCGTCGGTATAGCACCGCTATAGCCGCTATTTACATTTTGATAAGTACTGCTCTGCTTCTATTTACTCACCAGTGACTAATGAGCTGATGGTGCCCGGAGTCGTTGACAGAAACATGAGCCTTGGCAAGCTGCCACAGATGTGCTTCGGTGCCCTGGGTTGCAGGGCAGAAGATCCTGTTGATCTCGCCGGCGCCGGCGCCATCGCTGGGCAGGCTCAGCTCTATCAGAACAGGTTTCAGGGTCCCGTCGTCCTGCAAGAACAGCAGCGTGCGTGACGCGTAGATGCAGACACCCTGTGTGTTTATGCGCCTCAGATACGGCATCAGGTAGTCATGGTGATCCAGGATGTACAGCCTATTCTGAATCATTGCCTGCATGAGCTCCAATTGACAGAATATGTAAGAACTCAAACTGTGCATCTCCAGTTCATTTGGAAAACTGAAATGAAGCTATCTCCAATTTGAACTTGTTACTGTCAGAGAAGGAACATGAACAGAACTATGGGTGCTGCCTTCAAGTTTGAGCAAGGACGAACTGACCGTTTCGACGGTTACATCGCCGAGCTGGCTCTCGATGTCCGCCGCGGTCATCGAGCTCTTCTTCCCTCCCCTGCTGACAGGTGGAAACTCCTGAGAATGGGAGATTTGAAGCATTTAGCTACTGCCAATTTGCCAATGCTATCCACTTCCATTCAGAGTATATGGTTTTAGTTTGATCAGCTGCAGAGTACAGACTACATCAGTACACATTTCCAGACAAGCATGTTTGGTCCTTACTTGCAATCTTTTGATCACAATGGGGTTGAGCCCCGCAAGCATCTCCCTCGCGAACTCCTCGTCGCTCCTCCACGCCTCAGCATCACCTGCATCATCATCGTCAGCCAGGATCATCATACTTTCTCCATGAACAACGTAGGAAAGAGAAATGAGCAGTGTTCTTGATTCATCATGCTGTGGCTGAGTGGTGAGTGGTGATCATCAGTCTCACGTACGCTCGATGACTTGCGGGATGGGGAACTTGACGGGGGTCTCCTTCACCTTCTTGGCCACCTGCTTGTACGTCTTTTGCGACGGCACGGAGGTCTTGAGCTTCTCCATGACTGCCGTGTCCACGGCCGGCTGCACCGGCTTGCTGTACAGGTCTTTCCGCAGCTGCTCCAGGGACCGGAAGTCGTTGCCCTGGATCAGCGTCTTCATCTCCGGGACGACGAAGTGCGTCACCGCCTGCACCGCCAGCGTCAGCACCTCTGCCAGCTTCCCCGGGCTGAACCGCTCGTCCGGCGGGATGTAGAAGTCGAGGTTGATCAGGTGCTTCCGAGTCTCCGTCATGTTGTCTTCACCAACAATTAAGAAAGAATTGTTCATGGTTGGCTCAGGATCAAGATTCCCGAATTACAAGACGGTGCTTTTGTTCTTCTATGATGTTTGAAAAGTCTATATTTGGTTTCTGACATTTTGTATATCTGGATTATTTAGTACTGGCAGCATATGTTTAGATTGGATATGGAAATCGGAACTATTTCTTTATCTTAAAAATGAGGATGGATATGGATCGATGCATGTTGATGTTACCGGTGTGGCTGAGGGGGCGGCCGGTGCGGCAGCGGCGAGGGTAAGGGTAGGTCCGGGTGCCGCCGAGCACGGGCCGGACATGGTCCGGCTTGTCGGGGTTGCCGAGGTCGTTGTAGTAGTCGTAGTCGTAGATGCGCTCCCAGTCCTTCCTCTCCCCCCTGGTGTTCCCCCTCAGGCTCCTCAGCTCCTCCTCCCGCAGCAGCTGGAGCGCCTCCGGCGTCTTCTCCGGCAGGTAGCTCTACCAAGTGCCAACCCGGTAAGGTGTTACTTCAGCCGCCAGTTAGTCCAAAAGTTTAAGCTTTTGGAAATGGCGACGGACTGTGTTGATGAAGAAAAGGCGGTCGGAGGTGGTCTTCTTGTAGGGGTACACCCAGGAGTGGCAGTCGAAGTGGATGCTCCGGTCGCCGGCGAGGTCCAGCTGCACGTGCCGGAGGAAGAACTGGTCGGCGCGGTTGCCGTTCTTGACGGCGACGGCGCCCGGCGTGCCGAACTCGGCGTCCGTGAAGAAGGTGACCTGGTACGTCGTCGTGCTCGCCTTCCCGTGCTTCGTCTTCTTGCCGCCCCGCAGCGCCGCCTCCGCGCTCAGTTTCCCTTTCCTCGTCTCTGCACTCGCAACAACCGTCACAAAAAGAACATAACACAGAGGAGCCAGAGAGGTGATGAAACTAAGTACAGTGCTACCACGAGCACTGTGCCTTGATCGCTACTAACCGGGATCAATCTGCGTGCTGCTGAAGAGGCGCAGGGTGGTCGTCTTCCCCGGCGCCGACAGGCCGAAGGTGTTGGCGACGACCACCGTGCCATTGATGGCAACGGTGTCCTCGGGGAGCGCCGGGGCGGGTCTCCGGTCCCACAGCTTCGGGCAGAAGGGCATTTGCGGCATGGGTCGCCCAAAAGCACCACCAAGCAAACGCTACCACGGGGGCAGCTCAGTATCAACCAAGATCAGCAGTAGCACTAATCAAGTAATCAGTGCTATATGTTCACCTGAGCTGCCTAGCTAGTCCTGATCCCTGATGCAAACCAGGGATTAAGCCCATGGGATTATATAGGTAGCTAGCAGCAGCAGCACAGGGGTAGCAGAGTGGGGATTCTTGGAGTGTGCATGCAAGGAGGGCATCATTAAACTGGAAGGGGCAAGAGGAAAGTAGAGGAGAATGAATGCCAGCCTTTGGGCTCACCCCTTGCATCTGATGCTGCTTGCTCGAGGGGGAAGGACGAAAGGCGCAGAGGAGGGGTCAAAAGTGCAAGCCCATCAGCCTCAGGACTCCCCCTTTTGCACTGGAGATCAGATGCTCTGCCTTGAGCTCAGCCAAAAACTCCTCCTGGGAGCTGTAAACTTGGCTGTCACTGGCACAGTTATGAGGCCTGCAAGTGAGTCCAAAGGGCAAAGTGCATGGCATGGCATGTTGGCATTGGCAGTACCAGGCTTTATAGCGTGCAAAGAAGGAATTAACTTTGCATCAGTGGCTATGTACTGGGCTTTTGGGCATGGTGCAGTGTCAGTGTGCATAATTAGCAGAGGCTCCATGTGCACCTCTGCAGCTTATGCTGCTGTACACCTTTGTATGAATGGAAGATTAGCCAGAATTCACATGTACAGATAGGAGCCGGAGAATATTCTGAATAATAGACAGAATCTGGGATACACCACAACTGTACAAAAGTACACTACAAATGATAGCAAACATGAAAATAGGCAAGGCAACGCAGTGACAAACATATCCGCCATACCCACTTCACCTGACCAAGAACGCTAGGAAGCAGGAGCTTCGTCCAAAAAAAAAAAAGAGGACGCTAGTAAGGGGACTAAACAGTAAAGGCATCCGTCGCAGTCGGCATCAATTCCTGATTTGAGCATCAGTAAAGGCCAATAGGCAAAGCTACAAGGACATGTCGCGTTGCAGAGTTTCCTACGTTTATCCACATGCGAGTGAGTGGTGCTAAATAACTAGGGGAGTTTCCCGCCCAATCGCATAACTAGAAATTTCAACGCGGGGAATGGAGCCCGAGCTGATTGGTGAACCAGGTTACTTTTGCTCTAGTTCCGCCCCTGCCAGCAACCACCATGACCGGGTGAGGTAGGGATATGTGGTGGCGGTTGCTAGGGTTTGGAGGCAGGGATTGAGGACGATGAGCACGACAAGTAGGGATTTATGCTCGCTACCTCCACAGCGGCAGCACTTGACCGAGTCTCGACAGCTTGCCGCCAAGTGGCCTCGACTGAGACATCGGTAGCCGTGGGCATGGCAGAAAGAGCGGGTTGAGGCCTTGAGGGGAATCGCCTCACCTAGGCCTCGTACATTTCAGCTTAACGTAGTATAGCGTAGCGTTTCAATAAAATTTAAGAGTATTTAAAAGTGGTTTAAATATTTTAAAAAAATAAAAATAGTTTTAGCATCTTTAGGACAACTACTAAAAATCTAAGAAAAATCATTACAAATTAATACACGAAATAGGCTATATAAAAAAGATAAATTTTGCTGAAACGCTACGCTACGCTACACTAGTCTGAAATGTACAAGGCCTGGACCTTGTTTGTTTTAGATTAAATTAAATGAAAATTTGTTATTTTTGTATAGGACAAATGTTATAATATTTTGTAATTATTTTTGTGGGGTTTTAAATAGTTCTTCTTAAAGTTCACAAAATAATTTTTTCTTTATTTTTTGAATTTTTTATAACATCTTTCGAGTGGGTCACAAATTTGCCACAGTAAAACGCAACTCAACATTAATCTGAAACAAACAAGGCCCAGGCATACATATGCATGTGTTTGTGGCATATTTTTTCCTTAAATTTTCTAAAGCTTTTAGTGGTTTTTCTTAAAACTGTGAAAACTATTTTGAACAATATTTTTGTTCAAGCCTCCTATCGAGAGTTCACAACCTTTTCAGATTATAACCTATTGTTGATTTAGTTGAAAAAGAACAATGCCATATATAGTATAGTGTATAAGTAATGAGCAAGGTGTCCGACACATTTGTGCGTCTGGATACCGTATTTGCCATGGACACCTTTCGTAATCTTGTATTTGATTTTGACTTCTTTTGTAATCTCGTATTTGAGGTGGACAACTTTTAATTGCTTATATTTTATTATGGTAGTGAATGCGAGCTATTTTTAAAATCTAAATCGTTATAATTTAGTCTCACAATAAACAATGGTGTAGATCTTTATATTTCTCTCCGATTAATGTGAGATTTTTTAGTATTTTAGAATTAATGTGGTGGCTCCAGTGAACCTTGTTTTAAATGTATAATAGATATATATTATATCATATATATTTACAAAGCATTGATAATTCATTGCCATCAAAACCAACAACAACGAATCAAAAGCGGAATAACTGAAAATGGTGCACCAAAAAAATATATCATTTGTGTTTAATAGCGTTAAAAAAGAACAAAATGGTTAAAATTTAAAAGAGAGAAAGTGCAAGCATCATTGCATATTCTTAGGAATTTTGGGCGTCGCCGCTTGGCACCTTATCATAACCATGCATGAACATCAGTGTCATGATTATCTAGTAGAGAAAAGCCTCTTTGTTCGGGTCATGGGTTGTCGTTGCTTGTTGGGTCAGAATCATGCATGAACATTCTACTGGACGCTGGTTCGTTTTCACAGTGGGCTGGAGAGGGGGTTCACATGATTTTAGCAGGTTTTCACATGCTAGTATACTATAAGAGCTAGAGTTCATTAGGATTGCCCTTCTTTGAGCTACTACTGTTCCTAGCAATGCATGTCCTTATCTTGCTGCAAATACTACACTTAAGGACTCTGTCTGCCCTCAAAGGGTTGTGAAGAGCACGCAACACCTAAGTACCCAGTTAGTCCAAATGAGCACTATAACTTTCACTATGTTGTTTCTTGTGAGACTGGCACTCTCCTGGATCTTGAAATGAAAATATGAAAGCTAAAATTGCAAATTATGATTGATGCCCATGTTGATGGTTCAACTTCACTTTATTGAGATGTGATGGTCTTGATGGGGATCTGGCTAAGGTCCATTAGAACTTAGTTAGGTGGTTTTAAGGTCAAATAGCGTTGTTCAAGAACTCTGAGTGCTTTTCCTATGCAACCTTCAAGAGATAGATTGATAGGCTTAGGGAGAGGGTTAGAAGGGCTCATGGTAAGGACTAAGTTGATGCCCAAGATTCTGACTCTTCCCCACCAGCTGCTTATGACTTTTGTCCCCACTGCATCAAGAGTGTGAGTACCTGAGGAGCACTCTTAAGAAGTTTGTGGGCGGTAAGAAGTTTAACATGATCCTAGAAAAGAGCAAAGTGTTCGAGGGTTGGGTTTTAGTTTTTGACGTGCTTGAGCACATTAAGAACCACCCTGCTTGAGTAATTAGTGCTGACGAGGATGGAAAGATGAAAGTTGTGTCTCAAGACCATTCCAAGCAGACAATGTTTAGGTCTATTCTAAAGACCTCGATACCCACTCACACAGCCTGAAGACCCGAGCTAGGTGGCTAGAGGGGGGTGAATAGACGCCGCAAATGATTGACGTTTTTTTTTCAATATTCAGCCCCTCTAAGCACTTTTCACCAAAACAGTGAATCGCAATGGATATCAAGTTTTAAGTGCCACATCATGTGCACAACAAGGAAGTGCTGCCCATGGGGACAAAGTGGATGAGGATTAGGTTTCTTCTCCTCATACAGCCAAGGGTATTATAGACAAGGCAAAGAATTCAATCCACTAAAGTTGCTTTATCAAAAACCTAAAGCAAATTCATAGAAAACTTGTCTTGCAAGATGAGGAAGGTTCCTACCCTTAGGAGGCTCCAGGAATTTCTAAACTTATTTCTACACATAGGTGGGTGAGTCATGATGCTATGTTCTGGATTTCAGCCTCAAATTCCATCTGAAAAAATAAGAAAAATAGTGCACCAAGAACTGTCAAGAACTGCAAGTTTGGGGCTCAGTATTCACCTCATAGCTCCCAAACGGAAAAACCAGTGGACTTCAAATTTTTACCATAGATGGGTATATGAGTCACGCAAATTTTCCAACTGGAATCACCCCAAAAAGATTTTTGTATATTTTTTCTAAAATTCAAAAATGACTTTTGGCGAAGGAAAGTTTCTGGACAGATTTGCAACAAGTCAAGAAATTGATCTCTTGCCACTCATATGGTTGCAAAGAGTATGGCAAATCATATTAGAAACCTAAAGGAATCATAGACCATCAATAACCAGTACGAAATCACTCAAGTTCATATCCAAATAAGAGCTACAAAAGGAAAAACGAAAAGAAAAAGAACTAGAAGCAAATCAACACAAGATGTTCATGGAGAAGAATGATTTTATTGCATAGAAGTTGGGGGATTACAAACCACACTCTATGTGGTCATACACACTCTAGATTTTCAGCTATAAGGGGATGAGGAGGAGGTGCTCCCCTCCCCCTCTATTTAGAGCACAAGTGTGAGATGCCCTAAATTCTAGAGCCCATCTCCACTGTTAATTTGAGGACGAGTGGTGTACTCACGCACTAAACAACACACTCCCACAGAGGAATATTCTCTGCATATTCCTTGGGAAATACCTTCGCAATTTCCTCGGTTGACAGTCCACGCCTAGGTGCACCGGTCAGATCAACTTCGCCACCAAGGAATCGACGCACCAGCCTCCAGCTGTCCCGGACTCCTGTCCATAGAGAAGCTACTCGAGGACACCACCTCATGTAACCACGAGATCATTGAACCCGGTCGCCTGCATGCCTCCGGATGCACCAGCTTGCAGCTGTCCCCACGAAGCGTCAGGCACGTGCCCACTGATACCTGCATCACAGAGGTGAACACACAAAAATAACACATCTTACCTCTCCTGAAAGGTTAGTCTATCATACGATCATCAACATTGAATCCTGTGCTCAAAATCGAAAACACCATGTCAAAACGCACTTAGCATGACCGGACAGTCCGAGTCTAATCCAAAATCTTAGTAAAGTCCAACAATGTCTCAACAAGACAACTTAAAAAACCGTTTCAAATTCATCCTTGTCACACATATTCATCATCACCCAAGGGGACCTTCCACATGGGTCTCAACACAGCCCCTTGTCAAACCTTGAGGCTGCGAAGGTTCCATCTTCAACACTTCATCAAGCATCACTGCCCGTTGTTCCTCCTACCCCTCCGACACGAGCTACAAGTGTAAGCAAGAATTCCGCGGTGCAAGCCCCTCCAAAAGTGCTTCTTCTGTCGCATCCACAGGCCGTACTCGCGACATTCAATGTTTCCGTTGCAATGGATTTGGACATACAAAGCGTGATTGTCCTAGTCAGCGAACTTCCATTATTCGTGAGGATGGTGAGCACTCTTCTGCTAGTGAATATGAGGATGATCTTGCTTTAGTTGCTGCTAACCCCACAGGTATCAAAGATTCCGAAGGAGTGGTGTTTAATATTTCGACAACGGAAGCTTATCCAACACTTGTCGTGACTCATGTATTGACTGCACAGCCAGAACGGTCACTTGAAGTCAGCGGCATAATCTATTCCAAACCAAGATGGTTGTCAACGAATATGCGAAGCCCGTCATCATCGACGGAGGAAGTTGCAACAATTTTGCGAGCGTTGACATGGTCGAGAAGTTTGGCTTGACCACACATCTGCATCCACATCCATATTGCATTGAATGGTTCAATTCTTGCGGTAAGCTCATGGTAACTAAGACTGTTCGAATTCACATCTTCCTTCGTAATTATCGGGATTACATATATTGTGATGTTGCACCCATTGATGTTTGCTCTATTTTGCTGGATAGACCTTAGATATATGATATAGATGTTGTTCATTATGGTAGGTCTAATGAATACAAATTTGTTTTTAAGGAGAAGAAATATGTGATACAACCTATGTCACCGGCTGAATTAGCAAAAGTAAATCGTAAATCACAAGATAAAAGTGCTGTCAATGATAAACCAAGTTTAACACAACAAAAGGAATCTGTTGAGACGAATTCTAGCATTAAGTTAATGGGTCCTGTTCTTTTAGCTACAAAAAATTATGAAGATGATGAGTTAGCTAAAGAACCATGCAATGATTTGAAAAATTTGTCTATTGCTTTGCCCCCTGTTGTTCCTAACCTTTTGCAGGATGATATGCTCGAGTCCGGTTTGGACTTCCAGGACCAGTGCACGTTCAAACGGACTTCCAGATCACATACGACATCCAAATGAGGCAAATAAGGACTCTGTGGAATGCTTACGAGATAAGCTTTTCAACGGATCCAACTAGGCCTTCAAATTCAATATGTGTCAACGGGAATCGCGAAAACAAGCTGACGGACAAAAACTTTCCGGCGCTATGTCGTCATATTTTTGGGCCCAAAGCCCGTATACCCCTGATTTAGGGTTGAGCACGTGTGGACACCTGGGCGCCCCTCCTCTGGCAGCCGCCCTATATAAGTTCACCGTCGTGTTTCGTCTTAGTTGGGTTTTTGTTTAGTTGATTTCGTCACGGTTGTGTGAGATTTCGCCTTGTTCTTGTGTCGGCTAGACCAACATGACCAAGTTTCTAAACCCCATTATCCTTATAATATATTCGCAATTGAGATTGCTTATCTTGTGTTCTTGCTCGTTCTTCGGTTGCTTGCAGGAACCGTCCTTCGTGGACAGGTCGATCGTGCCTCTGGTTCGGTCGATAACACTCGTCGTGGTGGTTTAGCGATCGCCGGGATTTCCAGTTCCTTGTGGGTTTGGAAGCCGGATAGTTTAGGTCCCCGTGACACCTACCGAGTTATCCTTTTTGTTTCTTACCAGAAGATTGGGACCCCGCGTCCGCTCCCATCATCCTCTTAGCCCATGTTTAAGTCGAAGACATAATTTTTGGCGGCTCCACCCATGTTCTTGTCTCCAAGTTTTAAGAGGTGTTGCACTCGTAATTTGTGATGAGTATGATGAGGGGCTTGACCTTTCTTGGATTTCAACCAAATGGTGATACAGTCAACCAAATGGAGTACCATAGCATTATAGGCTCTTTCCTATACCTCACTACTTCTAGGCCCGACATACAGTTTGTTGTGTCTGTTTGCTCACTTTCTGGACTTCTGTTTGTTTCCCATCATCAGACAATGAAGCACATCTTCCGATACCTTTCGGCTACTATTGATTTCGACTTGTGGTACTCTACAACTTCCTGTATGTCCCTTAAAGTCTGTTGAGATGCTATTGGCGTTTCTTATGCTCAAAGTTATATTGTCGTAATTTCGCAAGCGCACGAAATACCTTGTAGCATTTTCACCCAGAAGTATTCTCGGGGATCGTATTTCCTCAAGGAAGCGGGATAAAATATATCGGTAAATAAGAATAGCTCTTTTACTAATAGATAAAGCCACCGGCTAATAATTAGAGGGGTAAGGTATAATTAATATTCAGGCAAATTATGACAAACACCAATGAGTCGATAAATTAAACTGGCTTAGTTAGTTGGGAGAACAACGAGACGAGTAAAAGTTTCTAGCTTTAGTCCTATCAATTTACCTAGCTTGAGCTAGCTAATAAAGATGTTAAATTGCTTAGGTTCACTTCGAAGCTCGCCAGATCCACTACTATCGGCTATCAGTTTTTGCATGTGATAGTGACCCCACACTTGAGTACTGCTATCAAGCGGGGAATGACGATGCCAGCGGGCACGTTGTTGAGTTTTAGCTTCCAGTTGGTTTCCCTTGGGTTGGGCGTCATACCGCACTGGACTTTTGCTTATAGATGATGTTATGTCGTTCTTTTTGTGAAACAAACTACTTATTCCACTGCGTACAACTCTGAATTACGTTAAACTTACTTGTATGGACAAAAGTCTCCCTTTTGTAATATGAAGTTATGACCACTTGTCTATGTGGTGTGCTATCGATCCAAATGAGGTTATGTGTGTGACGGTAGCGATCTTGGGAGGCGTCACTGAACACATACCCGGTACCCGAGTTCGCACTCGTTTTAATAGAGATTGCCTGTGCTGTGCAGTCGGATTGAGTGCAAACGTACTCGGCTCACCTCGAGTTGGTCTTTATGTTAGTATTCAATCAGTGCATGCCGCGATCAAGTTATATCTCTCATAAGCCGCCAAGTGAAAACTAAGGGGGTACTACATGTTTGTTTGGACACTTGACAACCAAGATTGTGATTTAAAAATTCCCACTTATTTTATGGTTCTCATCCAAACAAGTAAATGGTACACATAGTTGTCAAGTTGTTCGGATTTTGGTGAAAACGGTAGCGTCAAAAAATTTTGTCATTTATTCACCCCCTCTTACCGCCTAACTCAGGTCTTCAATTATTAACACATGATACTACCATGTACGACCTACCTCTCCTCCAATAACCGTGGGAACGGCTATTATGATAGTTTTAACCTCTGCAAAGTGTAGCACACTTTACACATAAGCCTAATGGTACTTTTATGTTTTATCTATTCCTTCGAAGCCTAGACCAAGTAATAATACAAGTCGATTCATTAGTTACTTCTGTTAGCACCGGTACCCCCCCTAAGGTTTTGACACTATGGGTCCCCTCTTGAGCCAACGGACCCCAGTGTCCGATCTTTTCGAAGTACCATTGTTAATAGTTTGCCTAATTACTAAGTCAGGACTAGCACATGTTGTGCATCATATCAGAGCTAGCAATTATGGTTGTGTTTGATTGGTTTGGTCAGATAAGCATATGCCACAAGTCCTTAGACCAAAATGACTACCTCCATCTCAAATCACATACCTAAAGCCATTGATACCACCCGACTTGCCACCTTGAGTCAACACACGCCACGTAGGTTTTAGTTAATTAGGTGTTAATGCGGAATTTAGCATCCACGATATATACCAAATTACATAGGCAATTATAATAAATGAACCTAATCAACTACCAACCCTTGAGCGCCAGCCACTATGCACAAAGGATAGGCTAGTAATTCATCTAAGGCAGCAAAAAAGGCTACAATTCACAGGGTCAATGACACTATGTGAATGTAATAGGTTCTACCCAGATTCATCATTTTATGCATGATATAATATATCAAAATAGTAAACAGGTGAATTTTACACAATAGGAAGCAAGGAGCAAACTATCTTGCCTTGTTAGTACACTTGATCTTGGGAACCTCCACCTAACAGCTCCTGCAACCCTCCCAAGTAGTGAGTACACAGACGATCTACATGTATATGCAAATTTTATAAGGAACAAAAACAATTCAACAAAACATATAGTACATAAAAATATATATAAAATTATAGGCTATTTATGAGAAATAATGTCTCTAGAATCATCAAAATTGGAGATCAGATGCTCCCGGAATAATTCCAGAAAGTTTTAGGTAAATCAGAAACTCCAAAAAATAAACCGGTTTTATTTGGCTTAACCGAAAACAAACTACGAAACCCGGCGGTTCATGCGGTTTCAGGGCGAGCCAAGGTGCAGCGCGTGGGGGAGGACACACAGTGATGCTTGACAGGTGGCGCGGGCGACGCTGGTCGGCGACGCGGGGGACAGCGCGACACGGCGAATAGGCGTCCAACGCATGGCGGAGCTGGGCCAGCGACAGCGCGGCCCGGACGGGAACGCAGGGGCATGCGGCCCGGCGCGGTTGGCTGGCATCGTCGGAAAATGGCGTGGGACATGTGGCTGGCAGGGATTCGCGAGCACAGACTTCGGAGTGGCGGCAGCAGCGGGATTCGCGGGCTGGCAGCGAGGTCAGCGTGGTAGTGGCTTTGAAACTTCGACGAGCTCTAACGCTCTCGTTTCTTAGCCAAATCAGGCGATCCATATATTCATCTTGACCATCTTGATGAGCTCTACACAATGGTACAATATATTCTAGGGTTCGGGTACGTAGTAGAAGGAGATACCTCAAAAAATGCTTCGACGGCTATGGTTGGTGGCTAGGGCTCTAATCCAAGGCTTCTTGATTTGTTGTGTTGGTGGTGGGTTCTTGGGAGGTTTTGGGTCCTAAAAAGAAATGATAGGAAATAGAAAATTCGAACCGCATCCAAGGATATGAAACATGCCATTTGATAGTTTTCTTGAATCCTACGAATTTTCATAATATCTTTGATTAAAAGATCTAGGGCATTTGAAATGGTCGTCTATTCATTGTAAAATATGAAAAATAGAGAAAAGATCCAATAAATCTTTTATTTGAGATCTAGATAAAAAAGGGGTTAGGGTTGACTTGAATGGTGATGGGCTATACGATTTTTTAATATTCTAGAATATTTTTTTAGGGAGGGAAAAAATAAAAGAAAATTTTGGTAGCGTTCGGGTAGTTTTCTGGTCAGTAGGACATTGTAGCTAGTGCACATGTAATTTTATGTGTGGATTAACGAATTTCCAGAGATTGGGATCGATGACGAATTGTCGGAGTTCTAAGATGATATTGTTTAAGATAAAATGATTATTGGTATGGGGTTAGCAGAAGACCAGTTAAACCGGTTATAATGGGTTTCAGTGATATTTATGATAAAAAGGAGATTGAATCTGGTGTAGGTGTAATGGACAAAAATGTTTAAAATACCAAAAATAGGTGGGGTCAACAATGAGCTTTTAGGTGTAGGTGTAGGTAGTTTTGGTGAAAGCCTGAAAGGTGGACATGGTGGCCAATAATCAGCTTTTAGGGCTTTAGAGAGGACAAAAATTGGGGAATAGATTATCGAAGTTAGATGAGATAAGAATGGAAGGTACCAAATTGTAACCAATGATGTTGTAGCTAGTGTACTCAATTTGGCTTGAGCACGTCTGAGTTGACGTCAATTTCTTGTCGTCTACTTGTTAAAAATGGAGATAATGGGAGTTAAAGGGAGTTGTGAAAGGGGAGGGGATGGTGCGGCTTGGGAGTGTCCCGAAGGCGTGGGCTCCTATTTATAGGCCAGGGGAGAAGAAATCTAGGGAGATATTTCGGCGGCGGCCTTAGATTTGGCCATGGCGGTGTCATTGGATTTTGGTGTAATTCTGGCGACATGGTCGTGGTTTGGTTCAATCATGGGGCTGAGTTCATGGGAAGATAAGCAACAACTTTTGTGCAGCTATTTTGGGGGTTAAAACCATCCATGCCATTGTAGGAAATCCATTTCTCACAAATGTCATTTTTTAATTACGATTTTGGCCTCTATCATTTCTCGACATTTCCCTTCCCAAATACGCCATGATGGACTTTTAGGGGCATTTGACCCATTGAAATTTTGGTCAAATGGCCCCTCAATCATCTTCCACCTCTCTCTCTCTCTACTTCGCCGTTGGCCGCGCGCTGTTGCCCGTTGACGTGTGTCGTTTCCGCACGCCCGCGAATCGCCGCCACTCGTCGCGCCTCCGCCACCGCTCACCGCCTCTCTCATCCTGCGCTACCGCCGCTGCTCGCGAGCCCACGCCGGTTGTCCCTGCTCCGCTGTCGCTCGCCGTGTTGCTTTGTCGTCGTTTTTAAACTCGCGCTACTGCCTCCACCGCTCGCGAGCCCACGAGCTGGCGCTGCTTTGTCGTCGCACACCGCCGCCACTCCCGCGTGTTGTCTCCACCACAGAAGGAGTAGAAGGAGAGGAAGAAGAAGAAACTGGGGCCAATTGTGTCAGGGGGGCAATGGCATGGGTAAAACAAATGTCTATTTTTAATGGCATAAGTGACAAATTGAGTTGAAAATTGGCATTTGTGAGAAGCAGAGATCCTACAATGGCACAGGGGAAACACATATTTTGGAGAGAGAGAGAGAGAGGCACTGGAGAGGTGGTCGTGGTGAGAATTAGGGGCGGCGATGCTACAGGAAACAAGGGCGGCGGCTCTTTATTTTGTATTTGTAGTGTCAAGTGTGTGGAGGTTGAAGGAGATAAACAGGGCGTGTGCGCCTGGCTATGGGCGCAGCAGCCAATAGGAAGGGTTTTTGGGGCGCCGGCTAGGCCATGGAAGGGAAAAGAGGGGTGCCAAAAGACAAGAAGTGGGGGAGGGCGCATGGGCTGAGGGAGGTGGCCCAGATAGTGAATGGGGAGAGATAGTTGGCTAGGGAATTTTTTTATTGTTCTGTCTTTAAGTTAAATCGGAATTAAAAAATAAATCCCCGTTTTAATATATTAAAAAAATAGCCTTCCGGCGCCTGGCTAACGGGCGTTTAATAAAATCCGCCCGTTGGTCAGCGGATTTTGGCACGTGGCAGCAAAAATTCCCCGGCAGTCGGGCGATTTATATAACCCGTCCGACTGACGGGCGTTATCTGTCTTCAGTGCGGCGGCAGTAGGTGTAGCGAAAAAACACCGTATGGAAGGGCGATTTCTGGCATTAGTCCGGCATACTGAATGGTATACAAATAGATTGGGAGACCGATGAACGCTTGGAGCAAGAAACAAATCGGAAAAAGATCAAAATTTCAATCAGGTAAGAATGGATCATGGATAAAGTAAGACTCGTGCTGGCCTTGAATAGATCGATGTAGAATTGTAGATGGGGAGCGAATGAAAGCCATAAAAAACGTGGATATGCCAGACTCAAAAATATTGGAACCGAGTGAGCTTCCTCGATGGTTCGCTTCAGCTACGATGGCCAGAGGCGGAGAGGGCAGAGGCGGAGAGAGGGGGGACGAGCAGGGGCGAAACCCCCCCAACGAAAAAGCGAACCTGCAATTACCCCTATATATATCTCAATTAAATATTTGACTAATTAGCTAGCTAAATGTATAATTAGCTTGGGCCCAGCTGCACAGCACAACGGCCCAGTGCAGGCGTGCAGCCACGGGCCCACGTCCCACGAGCTGACGAGCCCAGGTGGCAGGTGCTGAGGTGCATGAAACGTCGCCGTCGCGTGCGTGCGCCGTGGGCGTCGATCGAACAGACGAACAGTTTCCTCCCAGAGTCCCATCCTCCTTCCACGCCGCCGGCTGCACCATTATAATGTTGATATATTTAATGTTGCAATAGATCAACAATTGGTTGAGTTAAATGAGCGATTTAGTTCTCAAGCAACAGAGCTCTTGACCCTTTGTGCGTCTTTGGATCCAAGTCGTGACACTTTTGACATCTCAAAGGTATGCACTTTGGTGGATAAGTTCTATCCCGAAGATTTTACTAGTCAAGAAAGAGCTCAACTCAAGTGTCAACTACCACATTTTCAACTGGATGCATGCAATCATTCAGATCTACAACTACAATTCTTGCCATCTCTTGCTGATTTGACTAATGGATTAGTCAAAACAGGCAAAGCATCCATGTATCCGATGGTTGACAGATTGTTGCGACTAGTGATAACTCTTCCGGTGTCAACGGCGACTACTGAACGGGCATTTTCAGCTATGAAACTAGTCAAGAACCGTCTTCGAAGTAAGATGGGAGATGACTTTCTTCGGTCTTGCATGATACTCTATATTGAGAAGGAAATAGCATCAAAGATCACCTCAGATGAAATTATTGATGCATATGAGCTTCAAGGAAGCCGTAGGGCTAAATTTAAGCTAATAGAGATGTAATTTTTTTATTAGCTACATCATGTTTAAGTCTATACACAATTATATTCGATATGTCATTTCCTAGTTCAACTTGCCCCCGCCCCCCCCCCCATACTTCAATCCTGGCTCCGCCCCTAACGATGGCATGGCCATGCTGGCCCTCACTCGGCGCCGTCGCTTGCGGGCGATAGCTGCTCGTCTGACAGCGCGACTGCTGGTTGGGGCTCCACTGTAGCGCATCCGGATCTGGCTGTCGATCTGTGGATCTGGCTGGCGGCGGAGAAATGGGGATTAGGGATCTGACTCGAGGAAGAAATGGCTGGTGGCTGCTAGCTGAGTGCTTCCGTGCGTGGGTAGACGCGGTGAGCTGGGCCAATGGGGAAAATGCCAGTGGGTCATGGGCCAAAGGTTGAGAGGGGTATGTGCGGATAATCGCCGGTTGGACGGGCGGATTTTCCTACACAGTACAAAAACCGCCCGTAGGACGGGCGGGATTTGTCTGTACAGGACGCAGGATGGGGTTGTCGTTTTAATTGCCCGACCAACGGGCGGATTTTATTAAACGCCCGTTAGGCGGGCGCCGGAAGGCTATTTTTTAATTTATTAAAACTGGGATTTATTTTTTAAATTCCGATTTAAATTAAAGCCAGAACAGTAAAAAATTCGTTGGCTAAGCCTAGTGAAAGGAGCGAAGGGTAGTGCATCAGCCTAGTGGGCAGGTGGCCGGATGGGCCTAATGGGAAGGAGGTGTAACCAATATGTAAAAGAAAATTTGAAATTAAAATTAAAAAGATTTTCCTGCAGAAAGAATTCCAGAATTAGTAGGAAATTTAGAATAACTAGCAAGCGTGCACGTGCAAAGCACATTGAGTTACATGTAATGGAGTGTGTCACAGCAACACATCCCTGTAAACAATATTTTTGGTTCTCTTCCCATGTGGATCAATGTCATCCACTAGCTTTACTAAGATTTTTGTTGTCGTCCTGGAAACACACTAGATAATGCGACATATAATTGATCATGAGCAAGCACGGGCTCTAGGAGGTAGACTCCTACATTTATAATTGTATGTCCTTAAAAGCCTTATTGATGGTCATAGCAAAACATATTCAGATGGGGGGTGCTTGATGTCGTGGCTCACATGGCCTAACAAGCAGCTACTAATCTTTACCTAATAATAAAGAGAATAGAGTTTTCACCCGTTTTCTTCGTCCGTCATGCTTCCCAGCCGTCCGATCGCTCCGCCGCTGGATCCAACACCCCAGCTGCCCGCGCCGTGCCTCCCAAAATCATAGCCGTCCGCCCTGCCCCGCGTCTCCACCCTGCTCACCTCCCCCTCACGCCGCCTCCTCCCTCCCCTCCTCTCCCGTGACCCCGTCCTCTCCACCGCCGCCCCTCCCTCTTCCCCCCACCGCCGCCGCTCCCCCCCTCTCCCCTACTGCTTCCCCTCCCCTCCGGTGCCGCCGCCACACTAGAACCCGACCAGGCCGGCGGCGCGCATGGCTCACCCTAGCGCCGCCTCCACCGGGTCAGGCTTCCCCGACCACCCTTGCCACTGGCTCTGGCCTCCTCGACCGCCGCCGCCACCGGATCCTGCTTCCCCGACCGCCGGCGCAGCTGGCTCCGTCTTCTTCGTCCGTCGCCACCGCTGCCTTCCTCTCTCCCCTGCGCCGCCGCCGACCGTCTCCTCTCACTCCCCCACGACACCGGTGCCACCTCCCCTCCTTGCCTCTCCTCCTCTCCTTGACATCGCCTCCTCTCGCTCTCCGGCGCCGCTCGCGCCGGCGCCGCCTCTCCCGCCGGCGCCGCCTTCCTCCTCATGGCGTGGCGGCCGGCGAGCCCGTCGCCCTACTCTTATCCAACGACGCGCGCCTCCTCCTCGCGGAGCGGCGGCCGGGGGCTACCTCCTCTGAGCCAACACGGCGCCGCCGCCGCGCTCCTCTTTCAATTAACCACTTTATTTGTACTATTATTGAAGCTAATTTTCTGCTGAACAATTCTGCACTGGATGTTCCCAAAGTCTGGGTTGTAAAGCGTTGTTCAAGAACTCTGAGTGCTTTTCCTATGCAACCTTCAAGAGATAGATTGATAGGCTTAGGGAGAGGGTTAGAAGGGCTCATGGTAAGGACTAAGTTGATGCCCAAGATTCTGACTCTTCCCCACCAGCTGCTTGTGACTTTTGTCCCCACTGCATCAAGAGTGTGAGCACCTGAGGAGCACTCTTAAGAAGTTTGTGGGGGCGCCGGCTAGGCCAAGGAAGGGAAAAGAGGGGTGGCCAAAAGATAAGAAGTGGGGGAGGGCGGATGGGCTGAGGGAGGTGGCCAAGATAGTGAATGGGGAGAGATAGTTGGCTAAGCCTAGGGAAAGGAGCGAAGGGTAGTGCATCAGCCTGGTGGGCAGGTGGCCGGATGGGCCTAATGGGAAGGAGGTGCAGCCAATATGTAAAAGAAAATTTGAAATTAAAATTGAAAAGATTTTCCTACAGAAAGAATTCTAGAATTAGTAGGAAATTTAGAATAACTAGCAAGCGTACACGTGCAAAGCGCATTGAGTTACATGTAATGGAGTGCGTCACAGCAACACATCCCTGTAAACAATATTTTTGGTTCTCTTCCCATGTGGATCGATGTCATCCACTAGCTTTGCTAAGATTTTTGTTGTCGTCCTGGAAACACACTGGACAATGCGACATATAATTGACCATGGGCAAACACGGGCTCTGGGAGGTAGACTCCAACATTTAGAATTGTATGTCCTTAAGCCTTATTGATGGTCATAGCAAAGCTTATTTAGATGGGGGTGCTTGATGTCGTGGCTCACATGGCCTAACAGGCGGGTACTAATACTAATAATCCTACTCAGATACGGATTCTAATCCTTAACATACTAATAATCCTAATAAAATCATAAAAATTCAAAAAAAAAGAACTCAATATGAAATAATATTTCATATTTATGGAATTTAATTCCCTAGAAATTTAGGGGTAGATATTCCCTTTATGGAATAAATAGGAAAAGCATTTAGAAAAGTCAGGAAAACGTAGGATGATTTTAGGGACTTACTTTTTTTGGGGAAACAATTTTTAGGAGAAAAAAAGGAAACTTTGTGGTATGTTACACTCAACCCGTACAACCTGCACACGCACATGCTCGATGCACTCTATACACACCTAACATGCGGTTCCCACATTACAGTGACTTAGTCCAACACAGACTCACGCCATGAACCGGTTGGGCCAAGTTCGAATCGAACTCAATTAGATCTAATTTGGCCAATCCAGATTCGCGGCCACAGACTCTCCATGTTACAACACGGCTCTAACAACCAAAAACCGCAGCGGTGTCCTCCTTAGATATGACAGTGCAACTAAGGCTAGATTCTCAATCTAGAGATTACTAGAAACCTTACCACAACAATGTGCACTCCAGAGCCTTGATTAGCTCCAACGGCCTCCAACAACATCAACAACGCTTAGACTCAATGGTAGCAACCCTTCGACCTTCCTTGTAGCAAGAGTGTCCCTAGGAGAATCGCGATAACAAAACACACTTCTAGGCCAATAATTGAAGGCTAGAACTCGTTGGAAACAACTGAGTTACTTGTTGTAGTTGTCGGCTCCAATTCCTCCCCTTCTCTCTGGCTACTAGCTGAAAGGACCTTAGCACTTCCTCTCCTTCTCTCTAGCGATTCCATCAACCTTGGCTCAAGGAGACAACAACTAATACTATGGAACCCTAGCGCAACATCTCAAGGGTTTCAATAGTCTCGGGAACCCTAGGTCTAAGACAACAAACCAAGGCCCACTGCGGCACAAACGACTAGCTCTAATTCAGCCATAAAGATGACGATTGAGGTGGCAATGAGATCCGACGGCTCCCATGCAACTATATCATGCTAACAAGCGCCCAGAACCATATATACCGGTTCATTCAGATGAGGCATTCAACTGACAGTGTCACGTCACCCCCTTCTCGAAAAAATAAGAACCTTTCTCTTAAAACAATTTTATTAATGTTTTCTTTAATTTTAAAAAAGCAGCACATTGAAAAAAGATTAGAAAATTCCAAAACAAATCCTCCAAAGTATTTAAAACATAAGAAAGAATTATATAGAAAAACCCTTTAAAAGTTATTTCATCTATATTTTTCCATATTTAAAAGTTTTAAGCTTTAAATTATTTAGAAAACCCTTTTAATTGATTTTAATTGCATAAAATATAAAATTATTTTGTTTTAATTATGTATCGAACTCATCAAATTTTTGAGATGTTAAATTATGTTTCTACGGTTTTGAACATATTATAATATTCTTATCCTGTGCCTTTTCTAATGAATTTCAGCTAAATAGATCATCACAAAATATGAGGAATGCAAAAGATCGGCGTCATGCTACACTACGAAGTATCACGTGCGTCGATCAAGCTATCTTGATCTGTACCCGGTTAACTTCAACCACCAACAGCGAACTGCTTGTAAAGTTCTAGCTTCCCAACGGCCAGAAATGAAAATCCAAGTAGCAATCTAAAATGGTTTCAAAACATAATTGAACCGTAGCTGTTCCACCAGGTCATGTAAGGCATGTAGGTAAGCAAGTTGAGTCAAGCGGCAAGTCCCATTGCATTTATATTGTCGAAGAATCAGTAACATTTATACTAGATGTAGAGGGCACAGCAAATACAGGCATGATGATTAAGCACTGATGAGATTACTGCCGAAAGCTGAGCTCACAGCAGCACTAATTATTCCACTTCCCAGAAAATTTGTAAAAAAAAAAAACCCTCACCATCCATTGCTCTCTTCTTGTTAATGTTAAGAAAACTAAAATTTGGAAAATAAATATTGCTTCAACATACCAACATGATCCATACGACCAAAATGGACCATATCTGCTTGGGATGCAATGGGAAAACATGTTTGAACATAAACAAAGCACCAAACAGGTTAAGGCTCTCTCCAACAATAATCTCTAAATTTGATCCCCTATAGCCTTATACATGATTTCTTCAAAAAAAATCTCCCCCTATATTCCTCCCTTCTCCAACAGCATTCTCTATATGGAAAATTGTATAGGGAAAGAAAAGAAAACCCTTGTATAAGGGAACGGAGAGAAAATCCCTATTTTAGGGAACGGAATAGAAAATGCTGTTAGAGCACGTAGGGGAAGAATCTGTTCCCTATTTTAAAGTAGAGGACGATTTAGAGGAGCTTGTTGAAGACAGCCTAATTTCAAGTTATTTACATGAGATGACACCTAAGAATGAAAAACTGGTATCAAATCAGGAAGATGAAATGATTGTGTTTGTTTGCATATCATCCTACCAAATCTGGCATAGGTCTCTGTCATCAAAATCTGCCACCAAACATCAGAACGCTTTTGCATATCATCCTTCATTTCACGGTACATTATGCATGCTTAACGGCTCCCATTTTCCATAAAGCCAATGCTTAACTATTTACCTGGCGGCCATCCCTCACACGAACAGCAACATATGCATCCAATCTCATATTTGTTCGTAGGTATACACCCAAGGTATGGTGAAACCATCCTTGAAACGAAGTATATTTGGAAACATGCAGCCATTCCAGTTATATCATGATAACAGGCCAATCCCTCCCATACACATCTAACATGTCTATGCAATCCCCTCATAATTCCTTATTCATATACTCCTCCCTTGGCATCTTTGCAACCAAACAAGCAACAATTCCAGTCGTATCATGCTTGCAGTGCTCTCTGGAAAAATATATGATGAACATATGAACAATGCACTAAAATCTCCATCTTTGGAATAAAAAGAATGCCGTTCACTTAATTAGATGCACATAGATGATACCAATGAGTACATGGCTGGCAGTCCGAACTAACAAAACTCATGATGTCAAACCCAATTCAGTATGCGAAGTGTAACAATAAAGCCTCACAGTGCACCATGTTCTTCATAAGAAACCTTTCAGAAATAATCCAAACGGTGGCAGTCTACAGCCGAACCTCTCAGTATACCTAAATGATACTGCCATATAGGCATATACAGGGTAAAATACCATCAAAAGGACAGGCAGATCATTCAGCATGTTGGCAAAATCAGCCATGACTGACCTGCTACATGTTTAGCAACCAGTAAAGTTCTGGGCAAAGCATTTGTTGCACAAATCGCTTACATACCCTCATGGTTGATACTGACACTTCACGTATAGCTTGTTCAATCAACTTGTTATTTGACACTTGCTACAACTGTCATCCATTCATGTCACATAACATCTTCCAGTGACATTTCAAACTTTTAACACATGTAAGCACATGAATTTTCCACATTTTAATCTATCAAGAAATCACTTTGTGCAACAATAGAGATCTCAGGACATGGCTCAATCAACTTTCCCATCTTTAGGGCATACCTTCTGTGATGCAGTACTCTGTGATTCTCTCCTTTTGGCTTGGATCTGACGGACACACTCAGCAACCAAAATACTGAAGTTTGGGGAGATCCTGCCAGTAGGGGATGGATTAAAGCCAACCTTCTTATATGCTTGTGCTATGCCCTTCTGAGTTCTTTGAAAGTGAACATTGCAAAGGGATGGAACTGAAGCTTTTAGAATGGGCCTGCTGCAAGGAATTTGCCCAATCTGTGCACCACTGGAACATCATCAAGAATATAATCAGAAACCCAACTATAAATCATATCACATTAAATACTTAATATAAAGAAAGTAAGAAAGTAAAAAAAGGAGAAATTATCACAAAACTTAATTAGGTATATTGGTGGTCGCTGGTCAGTCAAAAATTACAGGCACAAAAATGTGCATAAAAAAGAAAATTAAAGCAACACCTGATCTGACACGTGCCCAAAAAAAACAAAATACTGTAGCAGCATATTCCAACAACAAACTATCAGTCAAACCACTGAAAAAAGAACTTAGTGAGATTTGGCTTCAAACATTTTTTTCACCTCAATAAACGAATACTAATTATCGTGGACATGGCGGACTGTAAGTCAGAAGCAAACATGGAAAAAGAAATTTTGACAGAGGGCATCAGCCATACATCAATGAATCCACATATTCCATTTCTATAACAAAAACCTTAGATTTCCATATTGGTTACTGAAATGGAAGGATCACACTCCCCCAAACAACTGGATATCAGTACGACTTCCAGCCAGATTTTCTAGTTATTAAAAAATATCATCAGCCCAACCATAACAAGTTAGTTTGTATTGTAATGCTTTGTTACATGAGAAAGAACTAACAGATAATCTAGAAGACAAAGATGGTAATATTGGTCACATGAAACCTAGAAAATCACATGTTGCTTTCTGCAACTGGAACTGTAATATCTGTGTCAGGATGCGTAGGATTGTTAAGATTTGACAGAGAACTTCGGTTTTCAGATATAACGATATGAGCTTATTATATGGTTTGGCTTATTTTCAAGATTTGATGTTGTACCCTCTATTGGGTAAGGTATGAATCAACACAGGCTGGTACAAACTAGACAACAACCACAAGAATAAAATGTTGTAAAGAAAGAATAAGCTAACACGGAAATGTGTCATCTGCTTTTAGTTTATATTCCTAATTCATAAGGTAAATGAATTTGTTTCAATCATCTGCTCCATAATATCATAGATTATTTTCTTCTTTAGTAACTCCACCAAGGGCAAAATCTGGTACTCTCACCCTTACTGTGAGAAAACATCAATGTATTGCACACCTTAACCTCAAGCACTGGCTGATCATCATTGAATTGAAATACAATGAAATGCTTCCACAAAGTGATAAAACAGATAATAAGCTAACACTGAACTGAATCCTATTTCATAAGGGGCAAATTAATACCATATAATCAGAACCCACTCAATTGGGTGAAGACAACAATAAAAAAATGAACCTTCCATCCTTATTATGGGAAAATATCAATATATTACTTCAACCCCAAGCGTTGGTCGATCATCACTGAAACACTTGCCCCCTGCCACCTTGAGCTGCATGACAGAGGACATTGTTCCTCCATAACGACAATGGATTTGTATCACAAGTTTAGTGCAGACACATTTGATAAATGATCAAGATTTTAGACCGTCAACTTCTTGCCTAGGACCAAAAGTATATTACATTAAAGGAAAAACTTTCTGACAAAAGACAGGTCTCCTACGGTTTGTTAGGACCAATTTTAAGAAAGAACAACCACCTTAAGCTGGAACTGAATCGATTGATGTTCAAATTTATGCAGCATAGTTGGAATCAATTCGACTAACACCTCAATTCAATCTCTTATCCAACAATGTCAGTAAACTACCAAACATGGGTCTCCATTTAGCGCAGGCCAAATATTTTTTTTGCTAAAAAAGGCATTATGCTAGCTAAAACATCATAATCCATCCCATGACAAAGGTCATGTGACAAAAATTGAGGGAATCATATACATTCAATCTCAATCTAAACCAAACAAGAATAATCTATTAGACATAGTCGTCCCCTTTCAAAAAATTCTAGGGCTAGATCGCTAGATGCATACCAGGGCCACGATCCTAACGAGGACGGCAAGATGCAAGATTTCCTCTGTACAACGACGAAGAGGGCGTTCAAAGACCCACCTCTTGATGACGAAGGCGCAGCCCTTGTAGAGCTTCTGGTTGGGATCCGAGAGGATATGGGAGTGGCAGAACTTGGCCATGGGCATGGCCCGCACCTTGCACCCAGCGAACCCGCACTTCTTCCTCCTGAGCACCGGCGCCGGGCCGGGCCTCGGGGCGTCCACGGTCCCTCCGGGCGGCGGCGGCTGCTCGGCCTCGAGCGGGCTCCGGCCGAGCTCCCACACGTACTGGCGGTGACGCGCGCGCACCTCCTCGGCCAGCGCCCAGTAGAGCCGGCGGTACACCCCCGCGAGCCGGGCCGCGCGGCGCCGCCTCCGGCGCAGCACCTCCTCCCGCGTGAGCGCCTCCGCCGTCGCCTCCATCTCCGGCGACGGCGAGTCACAGGGGGAAGTAGGGTTTCGGGCATCCGCCTGCCCGTCCGGCGCGGCCGGGGCGTCGGGGTTCGCCGTGAACGGCATCCGGGAGGAGGCCATGGCGAGGGCGAGGAGGAGGGCGAGGGGAGGCCGAGATCCTTGCGGGATTTGCGGAGCTTGAATGACGGGAGGACGGGTGGTTGATTTTTTTTTTTTTTTTTTCCGGTTTTGCTTGCGACTGATTAAAAATATAAGTTAAGTGGATGTTCGCATGACTAGATTTTACCTTTAAATCTTTCATATGTCTTATCACGGAGACGTTTGATCAACGGTCTAGAAAATCGACTGAGACATAAATAACTATCAGGCGCATAATGATAAGTTAGCTTTTTTTAACAGAAACCATCAAACTTGTATTACACCGGCCGGTATACCTTACAGAAAAATTGTCAAAATGCCACTCGCACTAGTGGCTTCGTTAAAATACCACTCATATGACAATGGCATGTGGGACCACCTGTGTTTATAACAATGAAACAGAGTGACATTTTAAGAAAACCACTTTTGTAGAGTGGTATTTTGACAACTCTCCCATAAAATCACCCAAAGCCAACTTACAAATGTGTTCAGGGTAAGTGTTCTCACACACAAGTTGACTAGCAGCTAGAGCCATTACGCCCAATTTTGCCACTTCATGAGCTACTGAGATACGAGACCAATAACCACCTAATTTCCTTCGTCCATACAACACTAAACTGAGTTTCAACTAACCAGTAACCACCTAATTTCCTTCATCCATACAGCATTAAACCCTTTTGGCTCCTCAATTCCTCATCATCATCCAGCAATAGCACAAAGCTGAGTGCATTTGTTTAAAAAATAATACACGAACAACCCATTTGTTTAGTAGCCTTCGAGGCTATTAAGCAAGGGATAATTAAAAGTCTCTGCCTGCTCTGCACTATTATGAAACTATAGTTTTCCAGCACAAGTATCGAATAAGAAGTATCATCGAGTATCGGGTCGAAAAATCAACTATCAGATAAGAAGTATAATCGAGTATCGGGTCAAAAAAATAAAGTATCAGATCAGAAGTATCATCGAGTATCAGGTCAAGAGTATCGGATTTGGCATTGGGTCAAATGTATCATGCATCATAAGTATCAATCGAGTATCTGGTCAAAATATCAAGTCTCATATCAGAATTATCATCGATTATCAAGTGAAAAAATAAGTATCAAGTATGCTTATGAAATTGAAAAAAAAGAACTTGAAAATTTATATAAATTAATTAGTAGCTAGATCTCAATTTTATAGGAATGTTTTTTGTTTCGATATATTTGAGGACATATAATCATAAATAAAAATTAATAGTGTATCACTATATCTAGTCATGCACGTTTGGTAGTATATCTAGTCATGCACGTTTGGTAGTATATCTAGTCATGTACTCATGTACTTGTAGCACTAGCATGACACACAAACGTGAGCAGCACCTGAAAAGCTGCGCCGACTTGCTAGCGAGCGCGGGGATTAGGTGGTTTATGGCAAGAAATCAGCAAACACAAGACGAGCGTTGGTCGGGAGCGCGTTTGTCGTTTCCTCACCCGTCTGAATCGGACGGCCTGAAGCTATCCCGTTCGGAAGGGAACCGAACGGGATCCCATCCTCAAGTATTTCACTTCTAACTAATCATCCAACCTCTCTTTTGCTTCAAGCTCTAAAATTTATTTTGTTTTAACCAAGACTTGATGAAATGACCTCCTGAATTTGAAGTCTAGTATCTTCCTGAGACTGCTTGTTTATGAAAAACCACCAATACCAGAGTAGAATGAAAGCTTTTGATTGAACATCTTCCTCGTTCTGCCATATAATCTCCACCATCTCTGTAGGGGATTGGCATTTAACAAGATTAAGATTAAGATTTTCTAATCCCAAAACCCGATGGAGGGGTCGATTCGAAGGGAGGAGTGGAGGAGAAAAGGGAGGCGTCTCTTAGAATGTGTTGCCTGCAGTTTAAAGGTTTATTGATGGCATGTAACGACTAGTATCTCCCAACATTGCATGTCAGACATGCACATGCACCAAGGGTTTGCAAAACCATTTTGGAACCCTGAGCGGGCCATTGCGCTAAGGCGGTTGCCCAAACTGATATTTGAATTTTGCAAAATAATTCACCGGTTAGCCATGGTTTTTGGTATTTTTTGCGGTTAGCTGCATTTTTTAAACATAAAATCACATGAAAATAATAAGAAAAATATTGAATTTTTTATTTTGTTTAAGGCAATGTGCTTATAATAATTAATATTATTTTTACAAAATTTATACAAGTTTTTCATTTCAAAGTTCATTTTCATGAATTTCAAACGATATAATTTTGCGGTTTTGCTAGTCGGACATCCAAGGAGCCAGGTTAACCGAGCGGTTTTGCAAACTCAGTCTGCACCACAATGTAATGGATGTTGGCACGTATGTGTACTGGTGGACGTCAATACATGACGTGCCATCTATGGAACATGTGGACCCCAGGTATCTACATGGCGGGCTGCGAGGACTACCCAAAAGGGGATGGGCCGAGCCGGCCACACACGCACGGGTATCACCCAGACAGCTGTTTGCATTGTGTGGCAAGGAAAGGATAAAGATAGAAGATGATCTCAAATAGGGAAGATTCAATTGCAGTCCTGGATATTTGTGAGCATCGTTGAGCCCTAATTATTTTAGTGCTTTTGACGGCATGAATATTTGCGCAATGATTATTGCTAGCGGGTTCTTGGACTCTTCATGGAACCTTAGCGAGGCATCGACAACCTTTTAAGTTGCTCCAAGCTGTTCTAAACATGATCGGGCGAGCGGAGAGGTCATGTGTAGATATAGGAGTAGTTAGATTATCCTTTTTTTGCCCATGCTTCAAGAAGGGTCTAATTGGTTTGATCATGCCGAGTTATCACTTCACATGAAATCCTACCCTTCTCATAATCCACAATCCTTATAAACACCTAAAAGTCCAAGTGAGACATCGAGAAGAGTTAATCTTTCAAAATCCCTAAGCCCTGCATTCTTAGTGATCATCAGACTAGGTCCGACCACCGTCGGACTGGGTCCGATGGGCAAAATTACTAAAAAGGTTCGCCTCTGGAGCTCATCAGACTAGATCCGATCACCGTAGGACTGGGTCCATCGGGTCCTTCTCCCTACGCTTTCACCTCCTTCGGATCAGGTCTGGCCACCATCGGACCAGGTCTGACAATATGTTTTTCGGCTATTTTGAGACTAGGTTACAGCCATCGGACCGGGTCCGACGGGTACTGTAACGGCTAGTGTTTGGAGCCCTCCCTAGCTCCAACGACTAGTTTCTCTCCAGGGATATAAATTGAGTTCGGTAGGCAGCCATTTATGAGGTTTGCTGCTCCATTTCACCTAGAGCTAACATTTACTCATCCAAAAAATGTTCTTAAGCCTTTCCTTCACCACTTCACAATTTTTCTACCTTCCCCCAAACCGAGCTTCATCGAAGTCTTTCGATTTGGCATGATCGGGGCATTTCGGGCTTGTTATTATCGAAGACAGCGTTCTTCTTGGAGGAGTACGCTTGGGAGTAGGCCTTAGCATGTGGCTACTCTCAATTCGGTGTATAGGTGACGGAGATCACCTCGCCGGAGAGGCGAAACGACTACCGGGGAGTTAGTGAGGCGTGTAGCTCGAGAGGGAGCCGGTCCTTTTGCAACGGCTAGCCTCAATAGAGAGTAGGAGTTGCGGCTCTAAACTTCGGTGAAACAAATACCATGTCATTTCTCCTTTATCTCATTTACTTCCTCATTTATATTCCACATGAATTGCTATTGATTGCTTGGATGCATTGAAATGGATTAGGTTATTAGTGCATCTTGTTTTTAATTGCTTCCGCTTGCTAGGACACTAGAATCTAGGATTGCGTCACTCTTAACTTTGTTGCTTAATCAAAGAATAATTATAAAAAAAATTAAAAAATGCCTATTCACCCCCTCTAAGCCATAGAGATCCTTTTAAGTGGTATCTGAGCCAAGTTCTCCCGTTGTAGCTTAACCGCTAGGAGATGGCCGCTAAAGAGGGGACTAAAATTAATATAGAAAAAGCTCCCACTTTTGATGGCACGAATTACCCTCATTGGAAAATTAGAATGCAATGCTATTTAGAATCCCTTAGCTATGATGTTTGGGTGGCTTGTGAGACCGGTTATCCGGCTCCCATCAATCTGTTGTCCCTTACTCCCGTCGAGACGGAATATCGGCGCTTCAATGCTATAGCTATGAATGCTTTACTTTTCAATGTGAGTGTTGATGTGTTCAACCGTATTAGCAATCTCACTAAGACTTGTGAAATTTGGAAACCTTGAAACAAATCCAAATTAGCACTCGCTAGAAGTCAATCTGATCATCTCAAGATGCTATCTAATGATAATGTGAATGATATGTTTTCTAGGTTGAACCCGATCATCAATAATATTGGCATGTGTGGCAAGCCTATGGAGGATATTGATGTGTGCCAAAAAATTCTCGACATTGTTCAATTCGAGTTCAATCCATTTGTTTTTATGCTTTGAAATTGTAGTAAAAAGATAAAAACTCTCACTCCAACAAAACTTCTCGGAAAGCTCGCCTCATATAAGATAAGAATTAATGGCTATGAAGATGCACACCATACTAAGAAGACTATTGATCTTCCTGCTCAAGTCAAAGCAAAAAAAAGAAAAAATTTGAACAAAGTGATGATGATTGCTCCAATGATGGGATTCCGGAGATTGAAGAATTGACTCTTCTTGTCAAGCGCTCAATAAAGTTTATTAAGAGGATGAGCTTTTGGAATGGATGCTTATAATCAAGGCGAAAACCCATCCCCAAAATACGATGCTATAAGTGTGGAAAGAAGTGTCACTTGGCGGCGGATTGTCCCTAAAACAAGAAGAGAGAGAAAACAAGTTTAGAGAACAAGAGGGTGATGAAAATGATAAGAAGAAGCACCGTCACTATCGCAATAGTGAGAACAAGTTCAATAAAAATAAGAAGGCTCTTGTTGTTGAGAAGTACAAAAAGAAAGAGTACTCAATCTCTTCATCACCATCCTGTTCATCCGATGAAAAAGAAGACAGAAGAGCTCATGTGTTAACCGGACTTACCATTAAAGAGAATGCTCCACCGGCTATCACTAAACAAAAACTTTGTCTTATGACCGACAAGCAAGAGAAGATCATTGGGGAGTGGATCACCGATGATGAAGACTCCTGGCCAGACATCCCCGAGGATGAATCTTACACCGCCAAGATCTCCGAAGTCGCCATCAACCACTCTCCACCTCCAATGTGCCTTATGGCCTTTTAGGAGAAGGTAACAAAAGAGAAACCCTCTCTAGTTGAGCTCACTAGTCTAATTGATGAATTGAATGATGCTTTAGAGAAGAAAAAGTCTAAGTGCAAAAAGTTGATAAAAGTGCACAAAGAACTTGCTAATGAATTTGAAATCCTGCTTGAGAAATATGAGTCTCTAGAAGATGATTATGATGCTCTTAATTGTCAAATTGAAATTATATAAAATGATCAAGCTAAGGCCAAGTATAGTGATGACATTGCTATCAATGATTGCTCAATTGTTAGATGTGATGTTGGGGTGACTTGTGATGTAATTGACACTATTAATGGCCTCTTTAGCATATCAGTTGATACATCACTTGCTTTGCCACCCACCATCACCCCTAATACTAGCTCTTCAACATACACTAGCATCACACTCTTATTTGAAAATGCTTGTAATTTGGGTACTTGTGACTTTGCTTCTTGTGTTAATGAGCTAGTTAAGAAAAAATTGATATTAAAAAATAGAATTGAGCAATTAGATTCTAGTCTGGCTAAGTTGCTTGTTGGGAATTCAAACCTTGACAAGGTGTTTCGGGAGCAAAAGTACACCTTAGGCAAGCATGGATTGGGGTTCAACCCCGGGTATTGTGCAAGTACGGTTGGGGTAATCCCAAGCTCACTTTTGTCAAGACTATCTGAAGGACCGGATCGGCGACTAGAGGGGGGGGGGGGGGTAGGCGCCCAATACATTTTCTCTTCTTAATTACATTCACCCCTAGAACCTTTTGGACATGACATCGGATGCTTGTGAACTCTCATGAACTTGATGCTCTCTTAAACCTTTCATCGAACACTTGGCATGCATCACGATGACCGGTGAGCTTGGCTCCTCGTGGACAAAACGTCGAACACCTAAAGAGCATCTGCCACTGCCACTACTGCAACACCGAGCCAAGGCCGGCGCTACTGCACTCCTAGAGCCGGCGCCGCTCATGGCCATGCCCAGCCGGCCCTCCTCCATCTCTTTCTCTCACTATCCTCTCCGCCGGCGCCTCCCTTGCCGCCCATTCCCTCATCCTCTCTCACTCCCATGGCCAAGGGAGTACAGGAGCAACCCGGTGCCATGGATCCTTGCGCAAATGTGCCGTCGTGCCACAGAGGGGCACTGCGCCGAGAGAGCTGCTGCACAGACATGCCGCCGCCCACGGGAACCAGCGTGCCACGGGACAGGGAGGTCGTCGCCGTCGAATCCCAGCACTGCAGCCAGCCGGCGTCGCCATGCCGAGCTCCCCTTGGGCCGGCGCGCCCTTGGTCGGCTCCCCTCTACACCCAGCGCCGTTGAGCCGCCGTGTGCCGCCTCCTGGAGCAGTTGCTGGCCGGCGCCGCCTTCCCTTCACGCCGCTGCCGTCCTCAGGCCGGCGCGCCCCTGGCTGACGCGCCTCTGCCACAAGGCCGGGCTGTCCCCGGGGTCGCCGCGC
>SPJY01030185.1:712606-745234 GCA_005191435.1 Raddia distichophylla | reverse complement strand
GGGATACAAAGATACCTGACGGGCAACCGAGGCTCTGATACCACTTGATGGGGAACGGGGTCCCGATCTTCCGACAGGTAAGGATAAGTCGATTTGGTGGAGAACTCGACGTTGACGATCCGACCTTGATCAGCACCGATCTAGGCCTGCAATCGCTACACCACCGTCTCCGTTCGTTATCAACCACGCAAGCGCACGGTCGACCTCACCACGAAGGCTAGTTCCTGCGAGCGAATCGAGAACACAAGCAAGAACGAAGAAGAAGCAATCTGAAATTGCGAATATGTATTAAGATCACGAATTTGGGGTTCCACAAACCGATGATCGGCGATACTGCGATGGCAGAAATTATCTAAGCAAAACCCGACTCTAACAATGACGGCTACAAGTCTTAATAGGCAGGAGGGGCGGCGGCTAGGGTTTGGGGCGACCCCTCCTTGCGCGAGATACACGGGCCGAAGCCCAAAATCAAGGTGACGCAGCACCGGGCAGCCCAACAGAATCTGGTCGCCTCTTGTTTCGACGATTGTGATCAACTCAGAAGGAATTTGGACGTGCGACCGGATCCGTTGGAAAGGTCTCGTCGTGGGCTTCTCCGTAATGTACTTGAACGTCCCAAACGGAGTTGATATGCATCTGCTACGCCCATTTGAAGACAGACTGCTCCGCCGTGACCGAACCGGACTTGAACTCGTGGTAGACTTGGTTTCCATCTTGTCTTGGCGTAGAGTTCCATCATCGCTGATCAACACCATAATTCCTAAGCACAAGCACAACATTATTAGGTAGTAACTCGCTCTTATGGGTATTCTCTTGTGTGGTAAGGAACGAGCCCACCTGATAGTTTAGTTGTCGCGCACGTGCCATTGTTATTGGTCCTTGCACAGTAGATAGTGGTAGAGTGGACGCATCGGTAGGGGTGATGTCCTCATCAGCGTCAGTGCCGCTGTGTCAGGCTGGGCGAGGGGAGACGCCGCTGCCACCGGCGTCTAGAGATGCCGATGGGAGGAGGAGCCGGGAATCATGCCGAGGAGGGGCCATGGTGGCGCGCCGGGCGCCGCACGAGGATCGCCGCCGGAGAAGATGGTCGTGGTCGACGCCGTGGTGCCGCGCCGCCGCCACCATAGGGAGCAGAAGCCGTCCGCTGCCCACGCCTGGAGAGATGTCGCGCGCCGGGCCGTCGGAGGAGATTCCCTGCCCGTGGATGTGCCGCATTGCCATTGCAGATCGAGGTCCGGGGAGCACGCCGGCCACCCATACGCTTGGCGAAGAAGACGCTGGCCGCTGCCATTGCATATCGAGGATGGGGGAGCTCGCCAGCCACCCATACACTTGGCGAAGAAGACGATCCAGCCGCCGCCTGCGTAGATCGAGACCGGGGGAGCATGCTGCCACCCATACGCTTGGCGAAGAAGACACCGGCCGCTGCCACTGCATATCGAGGACAGGGGAGCACGCCGGCCACCCATGTTCTCCGCTATTGACTGGGATCGGGGGAGCTCGCCGGCCACCCATATGTTGATAGCAGATGACACCACCGCCGTTGTAGATCGGGATTGGGGGAGCTCGCCAGCCACCCATACGCTGGATCGGGGGAGCTCGCCGGTGCTGGGCCGCCGCCGCCGAGCGTGGAGGAGCAGGGGCTGTCGTCACTGGATGCCGGAGCCGTGCTGGACTTGGACGAGGCCAAAGGCGTCTTTGAGATGCCGCGCCGGCCGTGGAAGAGATGGACGCGCCGGCATCGGCCGTGCTTGGAGAAGACCCGGCCGGCCGCTGTCCGTGCCGAGATGGAAACTGCGCCGGGCATGTTGCGTGGGGAAGATGATGTCGCAGGCGGCGCCATGGCGGTGTGCGAAGTCGGAGGCCAAACACGGAGACGGTGCAGCATGAGCATGCGGCGTCGGCGCGAGGACAGAGCAGCGGCGTCGGCGCCTAGTATGCAGCAGCGTGCGTGCGGCGTTTGTGCTGCATGCTTTGGCCAGAAGAAAAAACAAAGAGATTAGTAGATTAGATGAATCTTTCACTGTGTTTTCCTTCCTTCCTTGACCCTGTTGTTTGATTGCCTTGATCAATCACGTTATAATCTAATGCTTGTGTCTCTGCCTTCTAGCCTGCTCGTGCTTCTCTGCCTTCTAGTCCCTTTTTTTTTATACATGTCAGCACATCGATCTATTGATCTTCCTCGTCGTTGTTTTGTTTGTTGCCTCGATTAGTCAAGAGTTCCGATCTGCTGCTTCTCCTCTCCTCCTTGATTAGTTGCCGCAGCATGGATGACGCCTGCAATTCTTCCTTGCATCTGTGCGTTGGTCCTTCTGATATGTACAGCATACTCGTGCGTGGGTATCTCCGGATCAAGATCACGAGGGAGCTCCTCTCCCCCGGGGCAATCAGCCGGATGATCGCCAAACCTCTATGCTACGTCTGGCTATGCTTTTATAGGGGAGAGAGATAGAGATGGGCACGTAAACAGATAAGATCGAGTTTGTTACAAAACACTTATCCCTTTGATTAATATTCCACGAAAATTATTTAATTGATTAATTAATTTCGGGATTAGCATGCTTAATTTTTTTTTTGCATCCAACAAAGCCCACGACACAAGACATCTACCGAGAAGGTGACAGGTCCCAGAAGTGCTCTTGCGATCAATCTTGCACCCGACATAATCTGAATCAGAATAGCCAGAGAGCTCAAATCGCGCACCCTTAGGGAACCAGAGACCTATACTTTTGACAACTTTCAAATGCATTTCTCTAGGGGATGGTTGGTACCTAGCACACATGCATACACTAAACATGATATCCGGTCTAGATGCTGTCAAGTAAAGCAATGCATCAATCATGGAACGGTATAGATTGAGATCAACAGGATTACCTTCTATGTCGAGGTCGAGGTGGCCGCTTGTACTCATTGGTATCCGGAGTGGCTTGTATCCGTCCATCCGAGCTTAAGGAGGTCTAGAATGTACTTCTCTTGGCTTATGAATGTCCTAGTCTTGAATTGTTTGATTTGGAAACCCAAGAAAAAGTTCAGCTCACCCATCATCGACATCTCGAACTCTGCAGCCATCATCTCACTGAAGTCTTGTACCATCTTTTCACTTGAGCTTCCAAAGATGATATCGTCAACATAGACTTGGCATAGGAACAAATGTCCATCATCCACCTTAGTGAAGAGTATAGAATCCACTCTCCCAACACTAAATCTCTTAGAAATGAGAAAATCTCTGAGTCTCTCATACCAAGCCCTGAGAGCTTGTTTTAGCCCATACAAAGTCTTGAACAACTTATACACACGATCGGGGTGTTTTGGGTCTTCAAATCCTGTAGGTTGCTCAACATAGACTAGCTCCTCAATATAGCCATTCAAGAAGGCGCTCTTGACATCCATTTGCTTTAAAATGATGTTGTGACAAATGGAGAATGCCATAAGCAGCCTAATCGCATCATGTCTGGCCACAGGAGTATAAGTGTCTCCACAATCCACACCCTCGAGCTGAGTAAAACCTTGAGCCACCAATCTTGCCTTGTTTCTGACTACCAAATTAACTTCATCTGTCTTATTCTTCAATACCCACTTGGTGCCAATCACATTGTAATCCTTGGGTCGCTCCACAAGTGTCCAGACTTTGTTTCTCTCAAAATTGTTTAGCTCCTCATGCATTGCATTGATCCAGTCAGGGTCAGCCAATGCCTCTTCCACCTTTTTTGGCTCCAATTCAGACACAAGCATGATGCTCATGAAGTTAGCTGTTCTTGACCTTGTTTGCACACCATGAGTCAAGTTTCCAATCACTTGCTCAGCTGGGTGATCTCGAGCAATGGAGTGATGGGTCCTGATCAACTGAGAAGGTTGTCCCAATGTCTGCTCAACTGTCTCGCCATCCAGCTCACAAGTTGTCTCTGTCTCTGACACTAGCTCCAAGCTTGAGCTGTCTTGAGGCACAGCTCCACCTGAGTCTGTCACTGGCTCAGGAGTGAGAGGTGGTGTAACTGTCTCAACCTCTCTTGGACCTTCAACTGGCCTCACATCTTCATCTTCAATTTGCTCAGCTGCCCTTGCCAACTGCTCTCCACCAACATCATCTAAGTTCTCATGTTGCCCTTGACTCCTATTTCCTATTTGACTCATCAAACTTTATATCACATGATTCCTCAATCTGACCACTTGCTTCATTGAATACTCTGAAAGACGATCCTCTGACTGAGTATCCCAAGAAAATTTCAGTGTCCACTCTGCTCTGGAACTTATCCAAATGCTCCCTCTTCTTTTTGATGTAGACCTTACATCCAAAGACCCTGAAGTAGGAGACATTGGGTCGTCTTTCCACAAGCAACTCATAAGATGTCTTCTTCAGAAGCTTGTGAAGGTACAGCCTATTAATGCAGTGGCAGGCTGTGTTGATTGCCTCAGCCCAGAATACCTCAGAAGTCACAAACTCATTGAGCATTGTTCTCGCCATCTCGATTAGTGTCCTGTTCTTTCTCTCAACCACTCCATTTTACTCAGTAGTGTAAGTGGCTGAGAACTGATGGTCAATAGCTAGCTCATCACAGAACAGCTCAACGGAAGTATTAGTAAACTCGGTTCCATTATCACTTCTCACCTTTTTGAGGGTATAGTCAAATTTATTTTGAGTTTTCTTTACAAATTTCTTGAAAACATCCCTAGTTGGGGTTTTGTCTGGAAGAAAGATTACTCAAGTGTATCGAGACTCGAGAGTAGTCATCAACTATGACCAAACGGTAGAGATTACCCCAATACTCACATATTTTGTTGGCCCAAAAAGATCAATGTGCAAGAGCTCAAGTGGTTGGGATGTAGACGTGATATTCTTGGCAGGATGAGCACTTGCCACTTGTTTACCGGCTTGACATGGCGAGCAAAGCTTATCCTTCTCGAATGCCACATCTTTCACCCTAAGAACCAACTCGTTTTTTGAAAAGTTTCTTTAAATTTCTCATTCCGACATGCCCAAGGCGCCTATGCCAAAGCCAACCAAGTATGACTTTGACGGAGAGACAAACCGAGATGGATGCGGCAGGCTCATTCAAGTTCACAAGAAACAAGTTTTCAAAACGAAAGCCTTTGAACACTGTTTTTCCATTTTGATCCAGAACCAACAATCCCTCAGATGAGAAGTTACAACGGAAACCTAGATCACAAATCTGAGCAACGGAAAGTAGATTGTAGTTTAGAGTGTTTACCAGTAGCACATTGTCAATTGAGAGATCCAAAGAGATTGCTACCTTTCCGGCTCTAATTACCTTGCCCTTACTTCCATCTCCAAAAGTGACCTTGGGAATTTGATCCATCTCTTTCCCATTGAGGTGAACAACCGAGAGTTGCCGGTCATGTGTTGGGTACACCCACTGTCAACGATCCAATGGCACCCTCCACTCCGGTAGTTCACCTGCATTAAGAAGAGATCACTTTTGTGACTCAGGGACCCACACAGGAGGTCCCTGAGGGTTAGCCTTCAAACCAGAAGCAACAGGAGCAAATCGATCAATCAAAGATTTAGGCACCCAAGCATGTGTCTTATGCTCATTCTCAGCCCTCAAGCCAGCATATCTAGCAAACACTTTAGCCTTGTCATTCATCCTAAGCAAGTAGTGGTTATACAACTCAGCATGAACCCTTGAAAGTTTGGGTTGGGTGTGCTATGGAGTGTTCCTAACTTGGTTCCTAGGTGGAGCTTGCATAGCAAAGTTTTGCATAGGAGGACCATTCCAGAAGCTAGGTGGTGGTGGAGCTTGCCAATTGTTGTATGGCATGGGAGGGGGACCATTGCAATTGTTGTACCTAGAAGCATATTGCCAAGCATATTGGTTTTTAGGTTGCCATGTCGTGAAATTATAGTGCCTAGAAAGTCCTTGTCATGTGTTGTGCCCATTGTGCTTCCTAGGGTGATTGTTCCTAGTGTTCATGTTTTAAACCCAGAGTTATTAGCATTGTTGGTGTTTTCTTTGAACTTGTTATGAAGGAAGTTTTATCCTTTGTTAGACACTTGAGTATCTTTCTTTTTCTTCCCCTTAGACTTCTTAGGGGTGAATCCCAAGCCGCCCTTCAGGGCCGGATTCCTTTGTTCCTCAAGTATCTGGTTAAGGACACGACTCCCCTCATAACATTTGCCAAGACCCTTGTCAAATTTCTCAATCTTGACCTTGAGACTAGCATTTTCAATGGCAAGTTCATCACGCTCAATGGCTAGTTCTCTAACAGGTAGTGCAAATTTGCGTGAGTCAGGAGTGCACTCTACACTAGTGGAACTAAAAGCAATCATGTCACACTTAAAGTAAGAATCAACCAAATGAACAATAGTACTAGCACAAGACCCAATCAATGCATATTTAGTAGAAGCATCTGCACTAGCAGGTGTCATGGTGATAGCAGATGTGACAGAAGCAGTACATGGTGCAATCACAGGAGGCACAATCAAATCAGGTGAAGCAATTAAATCATCTGCGGCATGAGCAATTGGTAAAACATCAATGGAAGCATTCTTTTCAGTAAGCAATTTGTTTTCAGTCCTAAGCTCAAGAATAGTAGCAAGCAAGCCTTCTACAGATTCATTTATGCCTTTGTTTTTCACATCAACTAAGTTTACCCTCCTAGCTAAGCTAAGCGTCTCACCATTCAATATATCAAATTCAGTCTCAAGGAAATCATGCTTAGCAGTGAGAGCATTCAGAGACTCTTGAAGAGTAGTGGCTCTCAAATACTTCTTTTGAAAAACATCAAGCAACTTAGCCACATTCTCTCTAATAGTCTCTTCATCCCACTCAGAGAGAGTTTCAGAGTCAGAATCAGATGATACCTCAGTAGATGATCGAGCCATCAAGCACTTGGAAGCTGAAGTAGATGGTTATGAAGCTCTTGGTATAGAAGAAGTAGTGAAAGTAGACTCTTCTCCATCAGAATACCACACTTGCTCTTATGGTTCAGGGACGGCCACCAAGCACTTTGTGGTGAAAGCTGGAGGTGGAGGAGTCATTTTAGCAATTGCCATGGTGGCAAGTCCTTCACCACTTAGCTCCTCATCCTCCTCAGAAGCGGTTGAGTCACTGGAACTGTCATCGGAGACCCAAGTTCCAACGAACGCCAGCTTCTTTCTATTCTTGGAGGTGGCCTTGAACTTGGTTTTCTTTCAGTTCTTGTACTTCCCATCCTTGTGCTTAGACTTGTCATCATCACTGCCTTGCTTGCTCTTCTCCTTGCGCTTGATCTTGTCTTTGTGAGGGCACATGAAGGAAATGTGACCCTTCTCATGACACTCATAGCATCGATAGTTAGAGTGTGGGTTCTTGGTTCGTCTCTTGAGGTCAAAGCGCTTCCCGAACAGACCCATGATCTCCTCAAGCGCCTCAGATGGGAAGAAGCTTCATCCTTCTTGATCCTTGGAGGTGATAGGCTTGGACTTGATTGGCTTGTGTCCAGTAGCCTTGAGAGCAATTGTCTTGCTCTTCTCAATTGATGGAGTGGCTAGGGACTCGATGATAAGCATCTCATGAGCACGAAGTTTACACAGGAGAGCACCGGGAGTCATCGTCTTAAGTTCATTACTGTTGGAGAGAACAGTGATGATGTCCCTGTACTCCTGTCTTGGAAGAATCCTCATCATCTTCCTGCACACATCAACATCAGGCATAGAGAGTCCGAGCCCTTGAGCTCATTGATTATGGGGTTAAGACGAGTATACATAGCATTTGTATTTTCACTAGGAAGCATATCAAATTTATCAAATTGCTCCTTAACCACCACTAATCGACCCTGCTTGACAGCAGCAGTGCCCTTATGGATCTCAACAAGAGAATCCTAAATAGCCTTGGCAGAAGTGAGATTTCTAACTCTTTCGAACACACCTCTACTCAACGCCGTGAATATAGCATTCATAGCCTTAGCATCATTAGCCATAAGTGTTTTCTAGATTGGTGTGAGTGGTGCGTTCTCATCACGGGTGATAGTGATGCCATTCTCAACAGCATCCCAAATGTCAGCGTCAATAGAAATAAGATAGATTTTCATGCGCTTCTTTCAGAAGTCAAAGTGCAAACCATTAAAGGTTGGGATCCTATTGGCAGCTACACTATCCCCTTCGGCCATCTCTAATGCGGTGAAGCAAAAACTAGAGAGCCTGGCTCTGATACCAATTGAAGGAACCTAAGGCCGAGAGGGGGTGAATCAGACTATTTTAATTTTTTATTTTTGTTGCACTTAGTCACTTAGACAAGTTAAGAGCACACAGCTACCGCGTGAAATCCTAGTAGGCGGAAACAATCAAAGCACAAGTGTAGGAGGCACGAAGGCACTTGCAGGCAGTGGATATCAAGATGCGGTAAGTAAATGAGACAGAGAAGTGCAAACCGATCTTTCTACCGTGTTCGGTGCAAGCACCTACTTACGTTGAGGAAACTTTTGGTCAAGGAAGCCGGGACTCTATCATCTCTAATCCTCAATCCACTCGGTGGTAGCTCTTCACCAACACATGGTAGGCGAGCTCCAAACCTTCACACGAATTGGCAACCTCCACACGCGAAGGTCCCCGAAACACCTTCTTCACAAGCGAAGCCGACCTCGAGCACACCGAGGATTTAGCACATCTTCGACGCAATGGAGAAGAGCACCTTGGGAAGCAAGGTGGCCGCCGACGCAATGGCGGGCTTTGCACACCCCGACGGACGGAGAGGAAGCACCGTGGAAAGCATGGTGACCTTCACAACGAAGGGTTTGCTTGTGGTACGCTTGATGGAGCTTGGCGATGACGACGTCTCCGGTAGTAAGAATCCCAAGAGCACAAGACCGGAGACACCACAACTCACTCAACCCTCATCTCACCATAGAGGATAGCAAGACAACCATGGGAGATGCACAAACCTTGGGATGACGAGGAGGAGACTAGGGGATGCTCTCTTCTTCTTTCTCACTCCTTCTCCCTCACTCTCTCTCACTCAATCTCTTAAGCACATGGAACCCTAGAGTAAGGATCCATGGGAGAGAGCTCTCACACTTGGGGAATGGTGGCTAGGGTTGCAAATGATTCTCTCATCCCTCTCCCACGACCAACAAAGTCCTTATATACTCCCCACTTCGGAACCCTAGAAAATAGTTCTCAGATCCAGATTCAAGCCCTAGGCCGGACAACCCCCGGACAACTCCCGGAGAGTCCGCACAAAGGCAAGCGCTTCCTGTAGAAAATACAATTCGAGACAGAGGGGACACAACATGGTCCGGACAGTCGGGACGCCCAGGCCAGACAGTCCGGCCGAAGGCAGGCGCTTCCTGGAAATTGAACTTGCAAGTCTGGGAGGAAAACACTTGGTCTGGACAGTCCGGCCTACAGGGCCGGACAGTCCGGGCTAAGCCATAATTTCAACAGCTTCCCTAGGCCCTGAGGCTGCCGAAAGCTTCCCGAATTTATATGATTTTTTTGTTGTTTAAATGAAAAACTTGTCAACATAAAAAAGATGCGCCTCGAAATTCTCTACAACTTTCATGTTTTGATATTTTTAATCCGAGCACGGGAAGGCTCTCAAAAATGCGAAATATTACAGATCTGCCACGGAGGCCGAGCCGGGCCACTTGGGCCGGACTGTCCGGGCCCTGTTACCCCAGCTCGGCCAGCAGCCCACAAAATCCTCTATTTCTGTAGCATTGCCCGAACAATGATATTTTTTGAAGATTTAGAATATTTGGCGCCAAACTTAAGCTCAACGAACGGGAAGGTTCATAGGCTTAGGCGGGAAGTTTCGCGCCCACAAAGGATTTCAGTTTTTGGATGGCTTAGTTGCTACGAAACCTCGGACAAGTGGCTACCCCTTGGAATCCTTTGGACCTATCCCAAACTCTCTCGAAGACGAATAAGGATAAGTGACCGAAGATGTGCTCTGTGGGACCCTGCAGCCAGAGATTCGACAATTGGCAGGCATAATGGCCCTAGGCTACACACACGCAAAAAATCAAAGGAATTAGGAAACAAATATCCTTAATCTTGATGTGATCCAACTCTACAGCCCAGTTGCCATCAATTACCAAAACCAAATAAGCCCCTCGGGAGCTTACTATTACATACACGCTTACGCCCACTCCACGAGTATCCAAGTCTACGGCTCGGTGGCACGCCTACACCCGCGCCTCGAGCGCCCAAGTCCACGGTTCGGCCACATGCCTACGCCAATGCCCCGAGCGCCCTAACCTCATTCATAAGTCACGTGACATATAAGTTAATAAGCAAATGACATATATATTGAGAAAATCACATATCCTTTACTCATTGCTACAATACACGTCTTATGTCTACATCTAACCTTATTTAAATTTCGAATATGTAGGTATGTCAACAAGAAAGGACAAGTGGTTGAACGCTTTCTTTATCTCCAATATGTTTCTGAGACTACATTCGATGCACTAAAAGAAGCTCTCCGATTGGCAGAACACTTAAAAGAGGTGATTCATATGTGGAAGTTGACGGGTGCAGCAGTCCATCTCACTGAGTAGCAATGACGGAGGTAGAACTTTAACAAGTCCCGAGTTAAAATTTATTATACTAAAAACTCATGAAAATACCAAAAATTAACTACTCGTCCATCATTTACACCAAGTAACAAAAAGATGTAATAGAAATAAATAATTGATACGAGGATTTGGTTAGATTGTGGTTGGAAATAAGATGCCAAATTTCTCTTCATTCTCTATCCGACAACCCCTAATTCAAAATTTTAATAAAAAATCTTATATAAATGATAAATCATAAATCAATTTTTAATTATACTAGTAACTAGTACTCCCTCTGTTCCAAATTGTAGTTCACTGTTGACTTTTGGACACGTCTTTTGACCATTTTTCTTATTCAAAAAACTAATGCAAACATGCAAAAATATAAGTCATGCTTAAAGTATGTTTAATGATAAAACAAATCACAACAAAATAAATAATATTTACATATATTTTTTTGAATAAGACGAATGGTCAAATAGAATATGTAAAAGTCAACAGTGAACTGCAATTTGGAACAAAGGGAGAAAGTAGTAATAGTAACTATAAAAGGAAGAGGATCCAGGAGGTGTCCTTAGTCCGTTACCACTCCACTAGACGTCTTAGGGCCTATTTGTTTGAGCTGCAGTTTTTGTAAAAGCTGCTTCTGGCTTTTGACCCTGAGAAGCTAGCTTTTTTAGAAGCTACATTTGCAAAAGCTGGACCTATTTGGCAACCATGCTTCTGACTGTTTTAGTTATCAGCTTTTGAGCTATATTGATGTGTAATGTCTAGAATACCCTTGACCCATTATATTTTCTTTATTTGTTTTTATTATATATATGTTAGTTTTAATTTGCATGTGACATCAAAAATTAAAATAATGCCTCTCTGACACACATCCATGAACAACAACACACATATGAGATCATTTTTTTTGCTGATTCCATAAATAGTCAATCTGCTACACATAATGTATCGTTTACATTAAGTTTTACATAAATGAGGTACCTGCTAATTTTTTATCCTCTCGTGGCCATCAACGCATCAGCAATACTATCGCGAAAGGCATTCATATCGTTTTCTTCATGTCCAAGTGCTTCCGGTATAGATGGCAATGTTTGCCCAACACCCGGCATGTAGTCTTCATCTTCGTATTATCTCTCGAAGAGATCATCTCTCAAAGCACTATCTCGAATAAAGTTGTGCAGGGCCATACAAGCAATGATAATTTTTGATTGCTTTTTCGGTGAATAACTAGGCAAGTGCATGTACGCAGGGCCGGCCCAAAGGGGAGGGCGGGCAGTGCGACCGCCAGGGGCCCCCAACTTAGAGGGGCCCCGACCCATGTAATTTGTAGGTGTTAGTAGTATTAGATAGCTGAGAAGAAAGTCCAGTAGAGCCCATTAAATCAACCCACAAGCATCCTGTTAGTTCAGACTCGTAAAACTAGCTAATAGCTGGCTCAAGTTGTGTATGCCGTTTGGTTTTCCAATTCCACTGACATGCACAATTACTAATTAAGTAATTAGTGGACGAGTTGACGATTACTGCGTTACCTACCGCTTCGTAGCCTATTCTTTGTCGTTTAACCGATGACTACAAGGCAACAGGCAAGGGAGGCACGAAGGCAACTAGCTAGTCTGTCAAGTGTCGTCATCGTGATCTCGGGAGCGTTGAGCGGCAACACGTTAGGCAGCACACCGGCAAAGAGCTGAGGGCACCGGGGTGCACTGTGCTCAGTGGCCGTCGGTAAGACCATGTCGGCGCTAGCGCGCGGAGCGGCCATGCGAGTGGCTAGCTTTCCGCCGCTGCTACTGCTAGTCAGCTGATTAGCATCGAGGGCCCATTTCAAATCCAAGGTGTTTAAGGTGTTTCACATCTTAATTTTAAGCAATTAAGCTTTTATATTTTGGTTGGTTGCCTATTTGTTTTCCTTTTTCATTATTTTTTGTGCGTGTTTACTATTGCAATATGTCTTCTAGAAAATATTTATTTGGATGTGTGTGAAAAAAAAGAAATAAGAACATGACCAAAAAACGATGACCTCATAAGAAAAGCAGCAATAAAAAAATCCTTTTATATTAATTCAAGTCTCCTACACATATTGTATTTGTAACCCCTCATGAGCCTGATGTAAACGATGATTAGACAATACTGAGAATTCAAATGATATTTTTTACACGCTAGGAAATATGAACAGGGAAAATTTAAACGTAAGTGTTGAGGAGCAACCCGTAACATATTGTATTTCCCGTAAATGATCATTTTAAACATAGATTTCTTATATGTGAGTAAGAGGCCTCTTAGTTTTAACTCGCCCCGGGCCCCAAAAAACTTTGGAACGGCCCTGACAACAAGAACAGAGGACTGAGAGAATGGAGTTAGATCCTAGTGGCATAATTGTTGATCTGGCATTAAATTTTCATCGCAAACTATGATTGGTTGGAGTATAGTGAATTAAAAGATGCAACATTTTTTTTGTTGTTTTCTATTTACTCAACCGGGGAGGGGTGGTAAATTTGGCCATGATGTATTCACAAAAGTTGATGCTTGCATTTTGGAAAATTGAATTTTGATGATTTTAATAATCAGAGGCAAATCATCTCTAGCGTGATGTCTAATGCTAGCTGTGAATCCAAAGCATTATATAAGGTCTCCTTGACTTCTTCTTTAGAATGTGCATAATGAATCAGCAATTTCTTCGAACAAGGAAAACTTTTTAGAGATGGTTGATTTTGGTTCAAGAGTAAGAAAAAGAAGTTCATGTTTTCTTGTGAGCGTGGTCCAAAAGCTTGCATCATGACCGCTCCATCTATTCAAAAAGGAGCTTGCAAAATGTTGTGCGTAAAAGATCGCTAAAATAATTCTTGGAGAGATTGGTAATAGGAACTCTATTCTCATTGATAGGTCACGTGACATATAAGTTAATGAGCAAATGGCATATATATTGAGGTAATCACATATCCTTTACTCATTGCTACAATACACATCTTATGTCTACCTTATTTAAATTTTGAATATGTAGGTATGTCAACAAGACAGGACAAGTGGTTGAATGCTTTCTTTCTCTCCAATATGTTTTTGAGACTACATCCGATGCACTAAAAGAAGCTCTCCGATTGGCAGAACACTTAAAAGAGGTGATTCATATGTGGAAGTTGACGGGTGCAGCAGTCCATCTCACTGAGTAGCAATGACGGAGGTAGAACTTTAACAAGTCCCGAGTTAAAATTTATTATACTAAAAACTCATGAAAATACCAAAAATTAACTACTCGTCCATCATTTACACCAAGTAACAAAAAGATGTAATAGAAATAAATAATTGATACGAGGATTTGGTTAGATTGTGGTTGGAAATAAGATGCCAAATTTCTCTTCATTCTCTATCCGACAACCCCTAATTCAAAATTTTAATAAAAAAATCTTATATAAATGATAAATGATAAATCAGTTTCTAATTATACTAGTAACTAGTACTCGCTCCGTTTCAAATTGTAGTTAATTATTGACTTTTGGATACGCGTTTTGACCATTCGTTTTATTAAAAAAAATTAATGCAAACATGCAAAAATATAAGTCATGCTTAAAGTATGTTTAATGATAAAACAAATCACAACAAAATAAATAATATTATATATATTTTTTAAATAAGACGAATGGTCAAATAGAACTTGTAAAAGTCAACAATGAACTGCAATTTGGAACGAAGAGAGTAAGTAGTAACTATCGAAATTTACCACTCTACTAGACGTCGTATAAAAGGAAGAGGATCCAGGAGGTGTCCTTAGAGCATCCGTAGCAGAGACTCTATAATACTGTAGCTCTGGATAGAGTGTCTGATGTCAGAAAGGGAAATTTAGAGGGAAGGATAGAGGGAGTAGCTAATAGTGAAATAGAGGGTGGGGATAGAGTAGCAGGTGTGGATGCTCTTAGTCCTTTACCACTCTACTAGACGTAAAAAATTGAGATCTGATCGGTTGCCCGTTGGACGTTGACCATGGTAGTCTCCCGAGCGCAGGGGATCGCCTTGCGATGTCGGCCCTCGCCCCGGACTCCCTCCTTGGCCCACGATCGAAATTTCTGCAACCGCAACTGCGCGTTCGCCGATCCGCACGCGGCCACGAAGCAAGCAGCCACGCCGACGCAAACTAATCCCACAGTAGACACGGCACCCGCGGCACGTGATTCTGATTTGGGCCTTGGCGGCCTGCGCAATGGCGCCTTGTTGGCTTGGGGCCTTGCCTGCGTGGCTGTGCTGTGACTCGGTGAGCCCGTGAGGCCGTGAGCCTGTGACATGATGAGGCCGGCCTGCCAGGGGCCTGGATTCGTCCCTGGCGAGTGAATAACTAGGCAAGTGCAATAGTATTCTTCACTTCATCTTGAGAACACCGAATGATCGCTCAATCACATTCCGAAGAGATGAATGCAAATTATTGAACACTTCTTTTTTACCTCTAGGGTCTGGTCCTTGACGAAATTCATGTAGATGATATGTCTCCCTCTTGTATGGAGAAAGAAAACCATTTCAGTTAAGGTAACCTGAATCAACGAGATAATACTTTTCTAATCATTAAAAATGTATGTAAGCAATATAACGATTCAATGAAAAAAATTTGTAGGTAATGATACTATAGGGTAGTGTCTTTTTTTCATCCCGCAAAAGCTATACAAGCCATCAAAAACTTGCTTCTCAGATCATAGTATAAATCAGGCTTTTGGAGGCTTCTAGCTTTTTGAAAGAGGGTTCCAAAAACTGAGTGTTTGTTTGCCTTAAAAAATTGAGATCTGATCGGTTGCCCGTTGGTCGTTGACCACCTTAGTCTCGCGAACGCAGGGGATCGCGTTGCGATGTCGGCCCTCGCCCCGGACTCCCCCCTCGGCTCACGATCGAAATTTCTGCAACCGCAACTGCGAGTTCGCCGATCCGCACGCGGCCACGAAGCAAGGCAGCCACGCCGACGCAAACTAATCCCACAGTAGACACGGCACCGGCGGCACGCGATTCTGATTTGGGTCTTGGCGGCCGGCGCAATGGCACCTTGTGGGCTTGGGGCCTTGCCGGCGCGGCTGTGCTGTGGCTCGGTGAGCACGTGAGGCCGTGAGCCTGTGACATGATGAGGCCCGGCCTGCCAGGGGCCTGGATTCGCCCCGAGTAGTCTACAGTGTTTCAACCGACGGGGCCCTCTTCTCTTTTTTCCTTTTTTTCCCCTCCGGCTTTTGAACGGTTGTATAAGTACTATTTCACCCTCTCTTAATGAAATTGCCAAGATCTCTTAGCCTTTCAAAAAAAAGTAAAGATATATACATTGTCCCGTATTTTCCATAGGACGGGGTTTGTAATCAGTGAACATACCCTATCAGAGGCTTTAAAGCAGCAAATTTGCATTAGTCTTTACACAAAAGGACAGCTTAGAACTTTTGTCTCCTCACCTTCGCGTCCTATATGCAGCAGTGCACCCCACACATCAGCTTGCATGCAGCATGCATTCACAAAGTTAGCTAGCCACACAAGATGCTTTTCTTTGAAAATTTTCCCTCCTTGGAGTTAAGACGTACTCCTACATACCGATAAACCATTATATATATGCCAAGCTAGCTAGTGAGAATTGCCTTTCACCAAAGTATGCAAGATCGCAGCGAGACCCCATCGATCGATAGTTAATTGCCTCGGGATTGCCGTTCATTTATCTCTCGATCTCTGAACTCACACACAAAAAGCTCAGATCAGCTCACGTTGCATGCTATCATAGAAAACAAAGCTCATATCTACTAGTAGTGCTTACCATATATCTTTCACACTCGGGAACTTTTTTGACCGGTCTACAGTGAAGTTCCATGCAAAAACAACTAGATCAAGTGAGTCCTTTTCTTTTTGCATATTTTCACTCTCAAAAGACACACCAAAAGAAGGGAGGAAAGAAGAAAAGAGAAGGGCAATGGAGTAAAAGAGGGCATATGTCATGATATATACGGGTTGCCGTCCAGGCCTTTCTCTGCCACATATATGTAGCCATGTATATATAGCATATAACGTACGTACGTACGTAGCGTATAGTGATGCATCGTGCGAAAGAGATCAAGGGCTAGCTCTCGTATCCTTGGACAGTTGGACCTCCAAGCCATCATAGGGCACTCTTCGACAAGTACTTTGATAGTTTGAGCTACATACATATGTGGCTCTGAGTATTGTATACCATAGGCTAGCTACTCCTATATATTCTTTTATCTAAACGAGCGTGATGTCCCGCGTGTTTGCCAGGTTAAATTTATCTATTTTGATGTGTTGGGTTTAATTCCACATCGGTTATTGATGATGGGGGAGCACAACTTAAAAGGTGGAGGCACCCCTCTCCCACAAGGCTAGTCTTTTGGGCTGAGTTGGGCCATAACCTGGATTTTGCTTCCAGTTGGGCCAATAGATGTGGGGACATGGGTCCGAAACCAGGTGTTGGTCTCGGGAGGAACCGGACCGCTAGCGGGCCATGAGATGGCAGGATCGCAGTGGGCTCCAACAAGTGGTATCAGAGCCATGGTCGGTAACCCGGAACGTTTCCATGAGATCGCACGGTGTAGGACAGATGGTCCGATATGTGATGGGGGAGATTGTTGAGTTTAGTCCCACATCGGTTATTGGTGATGGGGAGCACAACTTAAAAGGTGGAGGCACCCCTCTCCCACCAGGCTAGTCTTTTGGGCTGAGTTGGGCCATAACCTGTTGAGTTGGGCCATAACCTGGATTTTGCTTTCAGTTGGGCTAATAGATGTGGGGACATGGGCCCGAGATCAGGTGTTAGTCTCGGGAGGAGCCGGATCGCTGGCGGGCCATGAGATGGCAGGATCGCAGCGGGCTCCAACATGATGTAGACTCTTAATCCTATTATTTTTTATGTCAAATTTATGAATTTTTTTTTTATTGTAGCAGATATGAACCTTTCTTAGCCTGACATGAACTTTAATTTTTATTATTTTTAGTTCTAATTCCTATTGTTGTTTTTTATAGCCGATATGTTTTTTTTATCTAGGATGGACTCTTATTTAATTTTTCAGTTCCTTTTTATTGGAGTTGATATGGATTTTTTTTCTTTTTTAGTCTAATCAATTATAATCCGGGCCACAATGGTACGTAGATCTTTCTTTTTTATAATCTCGCATTAACTCTTATTTCTATTTTTTTGATTTTTTATTGTAGTTGATATGAATTCTTTCTTTTAATCTAATCCGTTATAATCCATGCCCACAACAATAGACACAGTGTATCTTTCATTTTTATTAACGTGAAAATTTCTAGTATTTTAAAATTAATATGGTGGCTCTATTTTAGCCAACATGATACAAGGTGTTGCTATATTTTCTAGTTGGCACCGGTAGTAATGGAGTAGGCGCAAGAGGCGGCATGAATGTGCCCATGCGACAATGCTCATACTCGTCGTGCGTTTCGTCATAGCCACATCGCGCTAGCTAGCTAAGAATTAATTCAATCTGATCGCCGTTGTTTCATGGTATGTATAGATCATATGATGTTTGAGACGTGCATACATTATATGTGACCCTGTGCGCTATCAAACTTCTATTTTTATCAGATTTTATCATATTAACTCATATGTTATCATCAGAAAATCTACACCAACTTAGACCCACAATAATCATGGATATCTTTGCGTAGGAATTTCTCTAATTACCAATCAGGGCCATTAAAATCTGGTCCCACGGTAATGGATGACAAATATTTTTTTTCTCTTTTTTTTTATAATTTTAAGTAAAGATTTCTTCAATAATATATTTAATCTGAGTTGTTATAATTTATCCCCACCATAATCGATGATGGCGACAATTTATTTTTATTTCATTTACGTGGGAATTTATTTGATTATAGATTCAATCTAAACCTTTATAATCTAGCCCCACCATGGTGGTTGGTGGAGATTTTTTATTATTATTTCTCTAATTTATGTGAAATCTCATATTAACATGGTGGCTCTGTTTGTCCCTGCTTTATTTATATATCATAAATATCTTTTCTCTCTTTCACTAATTTAAGTGGGGATTTCTTAAATAATAGATTTAACCCGAGTCGTTATAATCTGGCCCCAAAATTAATAATCGATGAATGGGATATTTTATTTTTATGTGATTTACATGGGAATTTCTTCGATCATATATTCAATCTAAGGCTTTATAATCTAGCCCCACCATAATCGATGGCGGAGTTTTTAAAATTTTTCTATGATTTATGTGGAATCTTTGATTCACGCGGTGGTTCCGTTTGCCCCTACTCTTTATATATATATAACTAGCAGCGTGACCCGTGTATTTGTGCAGCTAAATTTGCAGTGAGTAGGGGTACGTACTTTCCTGTGCACAGTAGACCGTTCAACGCTGGTCGGATCGTTTGATAGTCCCGCGGCCTCGGGCCCAACGGTTAGTTTTTTAGTCTGTCCCAATTTAAGCCCATTATACTGGGTTTTCGGATGTGGGATTTGGGAAAGTTTTTGAGAGGTTTTCACTTAGGATTTCTTCTATGTGTTAAGGTATCTAAGGGAGGGAGACCTAGGGTTTGAGAGAGGGAAAACCTCATCTTTGTGTGAGGTGTGGTGATGTCCTATAGAGGAAAGAGTGAGGGATCATGTGTGTCTTGTGTGCATCACTCTTGGGCTTTGATCTAGTGTGATCAAACCAGTTTATGCTTATTACTCTTGTGTTTGTCGGCACCTAGACGCCATGGAGACTTCGTGACATTATCAAGGAAGCTATGAGAAGGCCTGAGCGGATTGTGTGGCGAAAGGCTCAAGAAGGAGTCGATCCTTGCATGAGACTTGTCTCAACATGAATTAGGGGAGACCGGCATGTCTCCGATCACCACGGTAAAAAAAATCTTGTCATTTGTGGTTTGGCTCTTTTACCCATTTACTTCGGGCCATGTCTTGCATGCATTTAATCTCTATACTTTTATTGATCGGTAGGTTTAATTGAATTGCCAACTTGTGTTTTTAGTTTTTATTGTTTATTAGCCTTGCTATCATCCTAGGATTGGTACCACCTAGATTTATTTATGTTCAAAAACTTAACCTTTAGTTTCATCATTTAAAATTAGATTAATTTGAACACAAACATAAAACTTATTTAGAATTTATAAAACTTATGAAACTCAGTTCATCTATTCTTGAACATCATGTTCCTTTCAGACGACCGTGCATCGGTTGGTGACAGTGACGTAATGGATTGCTCACAAGCATAGAGCGTAGAAACAAGCGCACCAACGACGTCGCCGATATGCATGATCGCCGCTACGGTGAGCGGAGATCGGAAGAGCTAGCTCTTGAAATGCTCGGAGAGGATGCGGTTCGAGGAATAAAAAAAGTCGTCTATGTTAGATTGTCAAAATAGAGACAAGCGAAATCCCAAAATTGTCCCTCGCGTGTCAATCAACGATGGAATTAATGTCAGCTCAACACGAATCTTAGAACACAAAATGGACGGCCCGATCAATCAACTGATGTTTGAGAAAATTTCAGTCACAAAGTAGAAAAATCTAATTAAATTAAGCATTGGTATTATTAGTGTTTCGGATGTTTTGGGATGCATCGGTATTGGGTGGTGTGAAACAATCAAGAAAATGCAAAAGACCGTAAGAAAAACGGAATTGCTCCTCGCTTGAAAATAGTTAAATCTTGATCCATGTACTTACACCAGCTGTAAATAAGTAGTAAATAATTAAATTTATATTTAAATTGATATTATAAAAAGCGTATAGTTTAACCGTAAAATAATTTATGTAGTATTTTGACGCGAACCTTTAATTCTATAGGTAGGCTCTTATATGTATCTTTTTTCTTTCTTTCTTTTGAATGAAATTATAATAGCTAGAAATATATCATGTATAGTTGATTATTGCACTTTTCTTACAACATCAAACTATATGTAAATTTAGCTATTGACTATAATATAAAAGATATCAACTTTATTGACTAATATAAAAGATATCAACTAAAATTTTCTCTATTTTCGGTCGACTAACTGGAAGTCACGCCTAACAAAAAATGTATATCAATCACCAAAACTGTACTCAACAAAATAACCTTGTTAAAAACTTCAAATACATTTATATCCATCACCCAGACCGTACACTAGCATAAAATATATTGATTGCACAACAAATTTACGAGCAGCTCCATTTCATCATTAATGAAGCGCATAATAATCATTGATGCAATCATCCAATGCCATTTCCTAAAAGAAAGTAGAAATAGACTAAAAATCAACAAAGAAATAAACGAAACAAAGAGCTAATTAGACATGCAATTAGTCTCGCTTTTTATCAGAAGTACCCCCTGATGAACACATGCATGGATCCTTCATGTACACAATCACAAAGTTCACAACTTTTGTCTTCTGAAGAACAGCGTCCTGTCAACCGCCGTCAGCAGACAGATATCACCTGAATCGCGTTCATCCAACTGATTACTCTCTATGTCGATGTTCAAATCAAAGCAAGAAGAGGAGGACGTGGCGGCGGCAGCGAATTCTTTATGATCATGATCACTTGTATGCTCCTCCTTTTCCAGCTTCATCTGCTTGCTCGGCGGCGAGCAAGCTCCCGACCTCGTGTCAAAGCTCTCACAGTCACAGCTCAGGATGATGATGGCGTCGCCCACGCCGACCTCGTCTCCGGTTCGGCTCCTCACCACCCCGCTATCCATGGCCTCCTTGATGCCGTCCCGGCAGCCCTGGTCGACTTGCTCGACGTCCTCCATGAGAATGACGCGGCGAGGGTTCTCGGAGATGGCCTCGAAGAGGCGTTCAAGGTAGGCATCGCTCGCCGGCGAGGTTCGTGGCCGCTTGCTGCACCGGTAGCGCTCCTCCGTGGGGCCGGGCGGCGAGGACGGCGAGGCGACGGTGCTGCCGGGCTTGATGGACAGCAGGTTCTTGGGCGAGCCGAAGACGAGGTTAGCAAGCTCCCTAGCCACCCTCTCCTTGCCGCCGGCGTCGTCTCCGAGGAAGAACATCCACGTCTCCTCCTTCGCGTCCGGCGACCTCGACTTGTCCCGCCTCTTGGCAATCCCCGACCGGCACTTGAGGACGGCGCTGGCGATCTCAGGGACGATCTCCTTCTGCCACGGCACCTCCTTCTCCAGCGCCGTGCAAAGCGCCTTGAGGTTCTCGGTGTTGAGCTCCTTGAACCTGGAGCGGCGGCACTCCACCTCCACTGAGCCGTTCGAGGAGCCGGAGTCGTTCGACTTGGCGACCTTCTCGTCGTCCTCGCACTTGGGCTTCCATAGTTGCTTCGAGTCAAGGCCGGCGAGTAGACATGAATGGCGTGGCTGGCGCACATGCTCGTAGGAGGAGATGGAGGACGCCGGAGACACCGGCGCCGAGAAGTGCAGCGTCATCCGCCGAGACGGCTTTCTGCAGATGGAGCCCCACGTGCTGCCAAGAAGATCCGTGTGATGTGCCGGCTCCTAGACCAAGAACCAAAATCAGTTATAAAAGTTGGAACAAAGAGCATCACATGATTCACACACCCCACACATATGAACTTGGTTGAACACTCCTAGACGTTGTAGAGAAATTGAGAATGTTAATGTCTTCCGATTCTTGTATTTGTAATTAGAAAGTTACCAAAGTTGATCCAACATTTGACAATAAAAACAACATAGAAAACTCTAAACATAGTATTTACACGAAGGAATTTATTATTGATTCACCATTAATTTGAAGATTTAGCTTGGTATGAATGGCTATTGGTTTGATATGAATTAATATACCTGTTCGCGGCAATGCTGAAGCCAAGAAGGGAGGCTGGACGATGAGAGGAACGACCGCGGCAGGGCCGCCTTGGCGTCGGCGACCCTCGAGGCGGAGCAGTCGCCGGCGCAGCACCCGGGGATGAGCTGGGCGCCGCCCAAGAGCGGCCAGCAAGCCGCCACCGGCCGGCTCCCATCCATGTCAGGGGGGCATGCCTTCACGGACTGATTGACCGCGCCTAGCGCACTGCAGGCAGAGAGATCAGAGAACAAACGGAATAAGATTCCACTGTCATGTCACCTCGCCCATCGAGTCATCGACATCGACATGTCCACAAAAATCAGCTCGCCGCTTTGCCGGCCGGTGTACCATGTACAGTGGCGCCTTTCTGACATCGCACCGGCCGGTCATGTTGCACGCAGAATGATGTCTGCGATCGATCTCGCCGTGTTGAAAACCTAATCGCCATGCCAAGAAGGGAGAGAAGGGGAAAAGCATACGATGAGCCTATAGCTAATTAGGTTCCTAGCTACCGTGCTCTGAAGCTTTCGCCCGAAAAGCGCGCGAAAGATGCGAGCTTTCACTCACTTGCTCGGCGGTCGGCGCGGCCATGGCCAGTGGGCAAAGGGGAAAGGGGGAGTGAAAACTGAAAACCACATGGCAAGGGGTGGTATATATGATCGGTAACGATTAGTCAGTGGTTCGTCAGAGGCATCTCGTTTCAGTCAGATTCGTTTCGCCTGATGTGACGTACTGGGACGGGAAATCTAGCAGCTTTCGATCGGCGGCGATGGGGATCGCCGGATTTACCTGTCGTCGAAGGCGCAGGTGAGGCTCAGCGCGAGGCTGCCGGCGGGGACGGCGACCGTCTGGAGCCCCCACAGGCTCTCCAGTGACGGCTGCCCCGCCCGGCACTTCATGTACGTCTGGTAGCTCCCGAATCCGACGAGCCAGAGGCCGGGCTCGCCGGCGGCGAGCGCGCGCACCTCGGTGACGACGTTCTCGACGGAGCAGTAGTAGCCTCTCCTGCCGCCGCCGCCCTGCGCGTGACCGGCCCAGAACTCGGCCGCCCACTTGAGGTCCTCGACGACGAGCAGCGCCCGCCGGCACTCCCGGCTCTTGACGAGGCACCGGAGCTCGGCGAGTCGCCGCTCCGCGTCCTCCCTCGGCATGTCCCGGAACGACGAGACGCGGAGGCTCACGACCTGCGCGTCGCCACCGCGCTTCACCTTGTCGGCGGCGGCGCGCGCCGTGGCCTCGGCGGCGGCCGTGCTCTCGCCTACGATGACGACCCTCCTCTTACCCCGGGACGTGAGGCAATCGAGGACGGCGGCGACGTCGTCGTCGCGCGGCGCTTGGTCGAGACTCGGGAGCTTGGCCTTGTGATCCTGAGCCGTGGCCGGGGTCGTGGTGGCAGCGCTGCTAGGGTTAGGGTTTGTGGTGGTGGTGGTGCACACGGCCTGCTCGACATTGGCCTTGATCTGGGTGCTGGAGAAGCCGGCCTCCCGCATGACGCGGCTGACGCTGGGGTCGTCGAGGATGGAGACGACGAGCTGCTCGAGCTCGATCTTGACGGCGAGCACCGGCTGCTGCTGGGTGTCCACAGAGCCGCGCCGCTGGTGCGCCTGCGCGCGCTTGAACGCCGCGACGAGCGCGTTGGACAGCGACGGCGGGTAGTAGTGGTGGTGGTGGTGGTGGCCGAGCAGCGGCGACGAGACGACGGCGGCGGCGGAGGCCGGCAGGCGGTTGAGCGCCACGTTGAAGCAGAGCTCGAGCGCCTTGCACTGGAGCGGGTGAGAGTGCGACCGGAGGCACGCCGCGCGGAGGAGCCCCGCCGGCGCCGCCAGCATCGCGCTCGCCACGTGCAGCGGCGTCACCTGCGCGTTGCCCCGTCGCCGCGCCAGGCTCACCGCCTGCTTCACCACCGCCGCCGCCTCCGCCGTCAGCGCCTGCTGCACCGTGCACCCCCCTGCCCTCATCTCAGGCTCTCAGCTACCTACCTACCAGCCAACACCTGCCGATCGATCGAACTAGCTGCTACTACTATACCAGCAGCTGAGATGAATGAGCTAGCTAGGCGTTGCAGTGAGAATGAGAGGTGTCTAGATATAGAGAGAGAGGGGGCGTCACTGGTTCAGTACTGCAGCTAGCTGCAAGCCTGCAAGTGGTGCTGCTGCTTTATAGTATGTTGGTGAGTGTCCGTCAATCTTTCAAGCTAGTAGCAGCGGATGAAGCAGCTAGCAAACGGCGGATTTCGGTGTGTGGATTTGTGCTTTTCTTCTTGGGGAGGGCTGCTGCTGCATAGAGTATTTCTCTCTTTTTCTCTTTGGGGAGGCTGATTTTTTTTTTTGGGGCTCCAAAGTGGATTTTGTGGTGGCAAAGAGAAAGTGGGCTAGCAAGGTAGAATGCATGTGCTGACAAAGCAGATACAAAGGCAGCCCAGCTTTCCTCCCTCCCTCTCTCTCGATAAACAGTGCATCTCTCATGCAGTGGATGTATAGGAGATCGGATCATACGGATGTGTGCAGTGTCTTTGTGACTGAATCTTGGTATGTGATGATCAGCTGCCTGGTATCTTTGTGGATGGATTTTTGTTTGTGATCAGTTGCCTCTAAAGAATGGCCTAGAAACCTATATCCGTCAGCTTGAATGCATCAAAGTTAGCAAGATGGCATGGAATTTAGAACCTGATCTAGAAGGATTTGGAGAAGTGGCAGCTGTGCAATGGTCATTGGCGCAGATGACAGAAGGAATTTTGTTCATGGCCGGCCGCCTTTGTGAATGATAGGTCGCTCCGGATCGAGGTTTTAATTAATCACGTTCTTCACGATTTTGTGGCAAGGTTAAAAAAACTATTATGGATAGTTATATAATATAACGTTTTAATAAAAAACATAAAACATAAAATATTTGCATAATATGGTCACATCTAACAAAATAGGCATATACATTACTCTAGAAATAGCTATAGTCTAATGTATCTCCATATTATCATGATTAATTTATAAAATAAGTGATTGTGATCTATTCTTCTACAAGTTCATTGTATAGAAACTTTTATAAGTGATCAGTTATTAGTTATATATTAATAATACTACCTTATAAGGTTAGATCATGTAAAAATGAAGTAGAGCATAACTAAACATATAGTCGATAGTTGGAATTATAAAGGAAATTTTTAAAAATAACATAGTGCCGCTATCGGATCTAAAAATAGTGGAAATTGCTCTCAATTTAGCGGCAATAGCTGTAACAGCCATGTTTGTGGTATTTTAGTCCTTAGCGTAGAGTATTATGTCGAAAAAAACTATATCGGAGCTATCGTGGAGGTTTAGCAAGCCATTAAAGACACGCTGCAACAGATACCAGCATTTTCCCTGCAAATTTCAGCACTCTTATGTCCTGCACGTGTCCTTTTTTCTCGGGCAAAATTTGCCTTGTCTGAGTCTATCTAAACACAGCTAGCGCACACGAAATTCATTGATATGATCTTACAGAAACTGAGCATATAACTAACTAGTGAGCAAGTATGCATGCAACTATAGCTAGGTAGCTAGCAAGCAAGCGAGCAAAGTGGCAAACACGCAAGATTTCCATACATATATACAATAGACATCACTACAGGAATCTGTATCAGTATCGGCGGCTAAAACCGCCGACACAGATCCAAATACCGCCGATGCCGCCGACAAAACCTCGCCGACGCTACCTGGCCGACACAGGTAAGCTTTGTCGGCGGCCCCGCCGACAAAACGGAAACCTGGGAAGGGCTTTCGTGCGGGTGGTCTATGTCGGCGGCATTACTAGCCGCCGATATAGCCTTTGGCCGTCACGGCGCTCCGACTTGTGGGGTCCACGACACGATGGAGATGACGACACGTGTCAGAGTCTATATCGGCGGCCGCCCTACTAGCCGCCGATACAGCCCCATGCTGCTAAGCTTCTGCGCCCCTCTGGCCCTAAGTTATGTCGGCGGTCAAAGATTTTGCCGCCTACATAGGTCTCTTCAAATGGCCTTTCACATTAGAACACCTTCTATCGATGGCCTTGCATACAGTGCGTCCTTCGGCCTTTTACTTGATGCGCCGGCACAGCGTGACGCCATCTGCGACGGGGAGCAGGCAGGCCTCGACGCGGTCGTCGGCGGCGACCATGGCGTTGAACTCGAGCATGTAGTCCCGCACCATGCGGTCGAGCTCCGAGCTGCTCGGCGTGTCGCGCGCCATCGCCACGGAGCCGCCCCACAGCGTGTTGTCGTAGGCGATCACGCCGCCGACGCGCACCAGCCGGAGCAGCCGCTCGTGGTAGCCGCCGTACTGCGTCTTCTCCGCGTCCGCGAACGCGAAGTCGAACGCGGCGCCGGCGCCGCCGGCCAGCATGCGGTCGAGCACCTCGAGCGCGTCGCCCTCGCGGAAGTCGACCTTGCCGGCGACGCCGGCCTTCTCGATCAGCGGCCGGCCAAGCTCGTAGTTCCCCCGGTTGGCGTCGATGGCGACCACCTTGCCGTCGGCGGGGAGGGCGAGGGCGGCGGCGAGCAGCGAGTAGCCGGTGAACACGCCGACATCGATTTCGTTCTTGGCGCCGGTCATCTTGAGCAGCATCGAGAAGAACTGCATCTGGTCCGGCGACGAGCACATGAACGACCTGGCCGGCAGATTGTGTCAGCGAGTCGCCGGCGGCGCCATGGATGAGCAAGCCTATGCATGCACACGTACCATGGATGGTCCACGGTGATGAGGCGGAGCTCGCGCATGCACTCGTGCTCCTGCGGGTAGACCGCCGTCTCCAGCACGTACTGCAGCACATCTCAGCCGCGCGCGCTCATGAGATCATTGATCAGTTGGGGAAAGCAAGCAAGAAGACAAAGCTCTGCTCAGGTGAGGTCGTCTCCTACCTCCAGGATGGCGTCGTTCTTGAGGAGGGTGTCGCTGTCCGGCCGGTAGGTCGCCATGGCTAGCTAGCTCCGACGATCTCTCTCCCAAGCGCTCACAACTACGCGAGCGATGCAAGCTATAAAGACGCTTCGTCAAGGCTGAACGAATGATCCCTCTCAAGCGATGAAAATTGCCTTATAAACAGGGGCGGAGCCGATTCATCGTAGGGGGGCCAACACATAACAAATTAATTTGCAATATTATCCTATCATTATATTGAAAGTGAGCTATTTGCAGAAAATGTTTCGTAAAAATATTGTTATGTCATGTAATAAATCGAGTCAAATATGCCATAGCAGTATAGAAAGTAATGATAATAGTATTGTACCTAGCGGAGGTTGTCATGTGTGGGACACTTAACCGTGATCAAATGGCACTATTTTTTCTTGCATATTCACATGACATTGAGTCAAGTTGTGGGTGGTGTGGCAAAACTAAATAAATAGATTATATTTTATATATGTGTATGTGTATAGCAAGTGTTATGCAGTTCTTTAGAATAAAGGAAGACTACACACCAATAGTACAATTATGTTCATATTGGACACGGTGACAACTAGCTAATAAAAATATTTGAAGTGTTTGAAAACCAATATGAGCTACAATTAGTCAAGCCCCAAATGTATATAAGTAAACATCAAGAAGTGGTCTGCAAATTTTTTTTGTTAAACTTATCAAAATATTGTGCACTAACACTATTATTGAATATATAGTACGTACCTTTGTATATTTGCTATAATGTAATGTGCTTGGAAATATATTAATTCACAAATTAAAATCATTTTCTTTGAAAAGAAAACTTCAAAGAACTATGCTAGTCTTATAAAATAAATTAGTTCAAAGAGTATGTTTAATCAATACTAATAGCATGATTCTTAGAACTAAAATTAGTCATGTAAATTAATTATATGAGTTTAAGTTTGATACAACATTCTATATACTAGTTAGGATTGCACATAGATCATAAGGGGGGCCGGCCCCTGCCAGCCCCCGTCTCCGCCACTGGTTTTATGAATACTTAACGTTCCACTTCAGGCTATGAAGTTTTTCTCGGTGATAATTTAGTTTCTTTTCAATGAGAAAGAGATAAGTTCTGGATGATAATGTTGACTTGAATTGACTAATTCAGCTCCGCTTATTTCGCATTATTAGGAGTGCTTTTATGTTTCTGCTTCACGAATATGATATTTTTTAGACATTTCTAATAATAGCGAGCCTTATTCCTATTTTCTCATTTTGGATTTCAGGGTGGAAAACAAGAGATGTGTGCAATGGTATTAGAGTTTATCGGGTAGATATTAAAAAATTAGATTAAAATGTATTAGAGTTTATCGGGGTTAATACAACAAAATCAATACTATAACACAAGGCGCTACCGCATCGCTCCCTGGTTGCGCCATGTAGCGCCCTCTAGGTGCGCCGTGTCACTCTCTAGGAAAACATCCCAAAAATATAAAAAAAACTCCAAAATGCAAAAAAAAATACAGTGAGAGTCCATAAATGAATTTAAGTATTAGAAAGGTTAACTTTTACAAAATGAATTAATAAATTATAGAAATAAAAAATAAACTTAGAAAAATATAACTATAATTTAAAAGCATGTAAAACCATAATTTCATGTAGATGTCTATAAAAAATTATCCATTTTAAAAAAGTTAGGATTCATAAATAATTGATTTACTTTCTCTGGTCGTGACACGTCACCCCTAGGGGAAAAATCTAAAAATTTTCAAAATGTTTTTGTCTTACGAAACTAATGCCACACGCCACGGACGTGTAAACCTATTAGCATACAATTGCAATCGAAAACATAACAGTTTAGGATGGCCAGTACAATATACATGAATATAATATGTATCCATCGCACTGGTTGGCTAGAATCACCGTGCTTGTTTACAACTGTGGAGACTAGGTTGAGCCACAACGTTAACATAGACCGATGGCATCGGGAGTCGAAGAAAAGAATGGTGAGGTCTCGCTCTAAAGAAACAAAAACATGGGATTTATAGCGTCCCGGGCTCCCAGCTATTGTGGATTTCCTAATATCACTCTTTGCTTGCTATTTTTGCACGTTAAGGATAATTCACCATATGATTAACATCTCTAAGTGACGTGATTACAACTACCAATCTAAAACATGTAAGATGTTTATTATGGTATTTTTTTTTCAAGATAAAACAGATTCTAGAGCCGCTATGGAACAAAACAACAGTTCTCTAGTCAACAAAGCACAGGTACGCCCAAAACTAACGAGATACAAAAAGAGAAAGCTGCCTAGGGAGCACTGTAGCTCATACGTCTTATCTTGTAGGAAGTACATACAAACTTTTGTACCTGTTCACTAGCCGTATAATTATACAATTGATCACATTAAGAGCAGGGGATGGGACTGAGACTGATGCTGCAATGATGATGATACAACATATGATGCTTTTTTGTGATCGATACGATCTGATGTGGCCTGCAGTGACCTCTCATCTTTTGAGAGGGCCCATTTAAATTGGTTTTCTTTTCTGAGAAGAGGGATCTTTGTGCCCCAAAAAGAATCAGGAACTGTGTACGGCCTCTTTCCCCTCCGGACTCAAAGTATTAAGGAATAAAGCGTCCCTTGATTGCCCATATGCTGTGTATGGCCTTGTACATTACAGCTTATCGTAGCGTAGCATAGCGTAGCATAGCGTTTTAGTACAATTTATCTTTTTTTATATAGCCTATTTGGTGTAATAATATGTGATGATTTTTCTCAAGTTTTTAGTAGTCCTCTTAAAGATTCTAAAACTATTTTAAAATTATGTTTTTATAACATTTAAACCTCTTTCTAAAGATTCTCAAATTTTACTAAAACACTACGCTACGCTACACTAAGCTCAAATGTACAAGACCTATGTGTGTACATTTGCATGGCAAATATTAGCATCGGTCACAGCTACTGGTAGCAGCAGCAGCAGCGCATAAAACAGCCACATGCTGTTCAGCAAAGCTGGGGCTTTTGAGCATTCCTGCTCCCTCAAAAGCAGACTGCATAACTGACGCGGGAACTGATGCATTCATTCATCAGGTTTAGACCATTCCACATGTTTCAGTGCCAGTGTGCCATTAAGAATGTATTCTAGAGTGAAGAGAGGAAAAATATCACTCATAATCATATAAAGTATAAACCATGTGAGATGATCAATGACACCATGGAATTTTATGTAACACTAGAAGCTTAGTATTACAGATATATGAGTACTCCATAAACCACAAGCAACATGAAAGCTCCATGGTCATACTCTATTAGCTGGGATTCCTCGGTGCATCATTTTTGCTGCCGTAGCGCTACGGTGCTACTACGAGCAGAATTAACTGTCAGGGAAAATCCAAAGCAAGTAGTAAAGCCCGGTTAACAGCATCATTGACCGGTCATTACTGCGTGCATTTGCATTAAAAGTCGTGCTCGAACATCGTTCTTTATTGGGATACGAACAGGGAAAAGGGTCCGAAAAAACAACCCCCCAGAACAAATGACCAACAAGTGACATCTCACACCGCCGTCCCAAGAGATCTCCTTCATTCCTCAATCATCGTCACCCCTAAAATATTTACCTGTGCAGTGCAGTAGTCCATGCACATTCACTGTTTCACATCCATCAGAATTGTGCGTCACATACTACATATTTTGAAATTTTCACTGCTGCTCCTGAACTCCCAAGTCATTTCTGCAGAGAGCAACCTTTTACAATCTTCTCTCTAGGATTCTAGCACCCGATGTGTTAAGCTCTACATATGCAGCTGTGCTGCTGCATGCACAGCACGATACGTTCAAAGTTCAAACTAATCTGTGAGGTAGTAGTCACAGTCAAAGAAATCTTTGGTCACATATGGCCCAAAAGGGAAGCAAAAGGCCAAACCCTAATCATCACAAAGCCATTTGCCCCAAAAGGAGCGCTTCAAGGAGAAAAGTATATACGCAGTTTGAGAAGCGACCCAGGAAGAGAGATGGAGAAGAGCGAAATACTGAAGAAAGAAAACACAAAGACGAAAGGAGAAAAGAAACCCTAATCACTGCTTGCCCTTCTTTTGATCCTTTTCTTTCCTCTTGTTTTTCTTCCTCCAGCTACCTAATCGAAGTAGCAGTTTGGTTGCCGTTTAGATCTGTGAATGGCAAAGGGGCAGTGTGGTGTGCCGAGGAATTAATTAAACAAACGCTAAACGCTGTGTTGTTGCACGCAGCTTTTTAAAGTGGAGCAAGGGGGATGCTAAAAAGCGCATAAGTGGCATTATCTGCTGAAAAAGCTTCCACATTTTAAAACCCCTGGCGCTCTGGTAATGCGCGCAGAAGCTGCGGCAGCCACTACAGCTACCACTCCAAGGTGACATCTGTGGCGTACTCTGCCAGTGCAATTATAAGTAGGCAACTAAGCATATCCTAATAGGGAGTACTGCCATCGCTCTCTCCCCCTCCAAATTAAGAGACCTTATGCCCCACTAATTGATTTATTTTAGAAAAAAAGTTTACTTGACTCCTAAACTACATAGCTTGATCTACTTAGGTCCTTGAAATAGAAAACCAGATATTCCTATCCTCTGAACTATTTAAACATGGGCAAATAATTGTTCTAATGTGAGCTGTATGACTATAATGCGTGTATATTATGATCAAGTGATGACGTTGCTATGTTCTAATTCAAACTGTATGCTGTTTGGATATAGCTAAATCCTCCAAAGTCACACGCAGGGATTATTTGCCCAGTTTTAAATAGTTCAGAGGCTAGGAACCTGGTTTTCTAGTTCACGGATTTAAGTAGATCAAGCTTATATAGTTTAGGGCTCAAGTAGACATTTTGTATAATAAGAAAATTACATTGTGCTTACGATAAAAGCCCATTTGTAAGGTTTGGTGGAGAGCGTACCTTAAACCGTAATAAGATGATTTTGGAGCTACAGAAGTTTGGTGAAGACTATTGCTTCCATTTCTCTACTTTGTGCTTCGAAGTCCCATTTTGTTCATTCCCCTTCTGTATTCGCACGGTCTCCTTTAAACAAGAGGCAACAGTTGCATACGAGCAAAAGCTCACTTGAAAAGTAAAATTCAATTAACGTTAAAAAAATGTCGAAGACAATAAGATGCACCTACATACTAATGCTAGCAATAGAAACAAGAAGATTTATCATCATTCGTCTTTGCAATGGGAGGAAAAGGAGGGCCAGGTTATACTTACAATAAGGAACATTTGGGCCAAATATGGGCAAATGTTGGGTTGGGCTTGGGAGATGAAAACGGAGCCTCTCCTTTTCTTATCGAACCGTTAGCTTCGTCGCATCAAGTGTTAAATAGAATACCGTGAAAGCAAATATGTTGAATTATCCAGTTTTAATGTAGAGTTTAAAATAAATACGTTGACCATATACAAAATAAGTTTTTTTTTCAATGGTTTTTCTGTCCAGCTTGGGAGCAGGGTGAATACAAGATTACACCCAGGCAAACCCTCGTA
>SPJY01030185.1:680695-712596 GCA_005191435.1 Raddia distichophylla | reverse complement strand
GCGGGGGTGGGGGGGTGACAGAAATACAGTTAAATTGGATACACAAAAATTACGTCTCAGGTCACATGAACAATATGGAACCCAAGAGAGGCTATGACAAAACTCAACAACAACTGCAAAGGACATGTCTAAATAGCAGCAAAGTACTCCTTGCTGCCCTTAGGGTCAGGCTTCATTGATTTCTCCCCAGGTTTCCAACCTGCTGGGCAAACCTCATCTGGGTTTTCTTGGACATACTGCAAGGCCTGCCATCAAAGGAAAATGTCAGTTGACATGCTTTTATTAAAACAATGGCACTTGCAACTTGAAGCCATAAGTTCATTACTCCAGTATGGACAAGCTTTGTTATGTTAAACATTAGAGCTGTTAAACTAAAAACAGCAAAATTTGCCAAGTATCCCAATAAGCAATGTTAAGATTATGGGTGTGTTTGTTTTGTAGCTCTGGGTGGCCATGCCAATGCATTGGTCATGGCCAATCCAACGCATGGCCTTTCATTGGCAAATTATTAGCTGTTTGGTTTGCAGTCAATAGTTTGAAGCCAAAGAAAATAAAATAATTTAAAATTCAAAAAAATGGAAAGTATTAAAAATGGGTTGCTTAGGATTTTAGATGAATTACAAAATTTGTTTCATGTAATTTGGACACTGTGTGAAATATAAATATAAATGAGAAGTTTAATCAAAAATAAAATTAACTGAAAAGAAAAGATAGTTCGCTAATAGTAGCGCTGCTAACTTCTTCCTTCTGTGGCTGCCAGCGGGCCCGCGCAGCATTGGCACGATGGCAGCAAGGCGAGGGCGGCCGATTTTGGTGCCCTCGCCTTTGCCCACAGAGCAGCGAAAAACAACGGCTCGCCAAATTTTTTTCTCAGCATGATGAATGAAATGCAATTTTTCTCTGTTGTTATTCTACCTGTAGGGTTCTCAATGTCTCATCCACACTACAGCCAATAGCAAGATTATTAATAGTAGAGAACTGAATCACACCCTCCTTGTCAATGATAAATAATCCTCTCAGAGCAATGCCCTGACAAAAAAAGAGTACTATTATTACATTTCATAACACATAAGGCATAAATGGAAGCAAATCATGATTAAGAAAAGGTGGATCATATATGGCAAACATGTGATAAAAAAAAATTAAAATAGCATCATACCTGATCAGGGATCAATACACCAAGAGACTTTGAAATTGACTTTTTTTTATTGGAGACTTTGAAATTGACTTGGTGACATCAGAAATCAATGGATATTTCAGAACACCGAGCCCACCGGATTTCCTTTCTGTTTATACCCATGCAAGATGGGAGAACTACAAGAGCATTTCAAATATCAATTCAGTAGAAAAACATAACATTGAGTAAAAACTATAAGACCATAAAGTGAAGCAACAGTTACTTATCATCCATTCTGCAACATAACAGTAAGCAATAACTATAAGACCATAAAGTGAAACACTTATTACGAACGCATCAAGAAAGAGAAAAACAGAATAGTAGTATTGCTTGCAAACCAGTCGCTAGTTAAAACCATAGTTAATAGTTTTCTTTGGATATAAGTTAATAGGTCGAGTACAGCAGCACATATTCTTGACAAAAGGAAATACAATTTAAGTCTGTAGACCATGTTCAAAGGAGTTGGCAAGCATGCTTAACGTGGAATCTTGTATATCATAGAACAACCTTGACTTTCATATTTGCATAATGCATAATAGGTCACATATTTTAGTTTCAAAAAAGATGAAACTAGGCTCTAACAGCGTGTTGGTGAAATGGTGTAACGCTTATGTCCAATGGTTACTGGATCTGACTTTTTCACTTTCAAAACAAATAGGTATCACTAACACAATCAACGGACCACTTCATACTTAATTTTACAAGATGATATTAATGCATGGTTTCATGTTCATGCTTGATATATAGTTTCACGTTCAAGAGAACAACTGAATGTCCAATACCCCAGATGAGCTATGTCCATTCTGACTACAACAGGACAATAAAGCAAGTAATGATAAATTGCTACTCTGAAGTCTAAAAAAAGTGTAGTACAACTGTAACTGCAAAGAAAGCCATGCAAATGAAATGTAACATAAGTGGTAAAATCAATTGCCTCCGAAAAAATTGAATGGCGTCAAAGCAGCTGCACAATGCAGGTATGTTACCACGTACATTGATGAAATCCTGGTCAAACACTGCCTCTGCCTCGAAGTCCGGCGCCTTGTTCCCCACCAGCGGCAGGTCATCCTGCGCGCACAAACACGCACCAACAAATCCAAGTCGCGCTACTAACTTGAAAAAGCAAAATCTATCCAGATGAACCTCGCCCTCGGCTGGGGCAGCGAAGCCGCGGGTCCTGGCTGATCTCGAGCCAGCGGCGGAGAGGCGGCGGAGGGCCTGGCGGCGCCGCCAGCGAAGGCGCGCGGAATCGACAGTGCCTGCGTCGCCGCGGCGAGCTTCCGGGAGGCGAGCGTCGCGGCGGCGGAGGAGACCGTGGGGATGGAGAAGGCAGCACGCCATGGCCGTGGCTGTCGAGTGTCGAGTACGCGAGGAGTCGAGGTGGATGGGATTCGGGCCAGAGTGGGACGTGTTGCTTTCAGTGGACCGGCCGATGCCAATGGCCCACCTCCATCCCCATCGGGCTTATGGAAGCTTCGTCGGCCCACGTAGAACCACGGACCGGGCGGGAAAAAGGCTATGATTTGTTTTCGGCCCGGAAGATTCACGCGGCCGCTTTAGGCCTCACGCGAGGCCATCTTCCGTGCAACGAAATTTTCAGCGGCGCGGCGAGGGCGCGAGGCGAGAAACTGCGGGCCTGCGGAGCACAGAAGATCGTGGCAGGGAAAATTTATTTTTTTTTATATTTATTTTTATTCGTTTATACAAAATTATATGGCGGATTGAAAATTAGACAAAAATAGACCCCAGTCGCACTTTGAATTAGCGACCGGGTCCCGATCGTACTTTCAGAGCGCGACAGGTCGCTGAGAGGAGGTTGCACCAGAGATCCGACACTTATCGCACATCCAACGAGCGACAGGCAGCGATGGCACATCCAGCGAGCGATAGGCACTGTAGCTACAGTACATTTGCCGATTTTGAACTTCTTACATCTATTAACACTTCATACCATATCAATTATAAGTAGGCAACTAAGCATATCCTAATAGGTAGTACTGCCATCGCTCTCTCCCCCTCCAAATTAAGAGACCTTATGCACCACTAATTGATTTATTTTAGAAAAAAAGTCTACTTGACCGCTAAACTACATAGCTTGATCTACTTAGGTCCTTGAAATAGAAAACCAGATATTCTATCCTCTGAACTATTTAAACCTGGGCAAATAATTGTTCTAATGTGAGCTGTATGACTATAATGCGTGTATATTATGATCAAGTGATGACGTTGCTATGTTCTAATTCAAACTGTATGCTGTTTGGATATAGCTAAATCCTCCAAAGTCACACGCAGGGATTATTTGCCCAGTTTTAAATAGTTCAGAGGCTAGGAACCTGGTTTTCTAGTTCACGGATTTAAGTAGATCAAGCTTATATAGTTTAGGGCTCAAGTAGACATTTTGTATAATAAGAAAATTACATTGTGCCTACGATAAAGGCCCATTGGTAAGGTTTGGTGGAGAGCGTACCTTAAACCGTAATAAGATGATTTTGGAGCTACAGAAGTTTGGTGAAGACTATTGCTTCCATTTCTCTACTTTGTGCTTCGAAGTCCCATTTTGTTCATTCCCCATCTGTATTCCCATGGTCTCCTTTAAACAAGAGGCAGCAGTTGCATACGAGCAAAAGCTCACTTGAAAAGTAAAATTCAATTAACGTTAAAAAAATGTCGAAGACAATAAGATGCACCCACATACTAATACTAGCAATAGAAACAATAAGATTTATCATCATTCGTCTTTGCAATGGGAGGAAAAAGAGGGCCAGGTTATATACTTACAATAAGGCACATTTGGGCCAAATGTGGGAAAATGTTGGGTTGGGCTTGGGAGATGAAAACGGAGCCTCTCCTTTTCTTATCGAACCATTAGCTTCATCGCTCTTTGATGGTGAAGCTTTGTTTGGGTCCAGCATTTGAAAATGCATTTTGCAATATTTTTTTTTTCAGAAATTACTGCTATTAGCGGTAGATACGAGTGCTTCCGGGAGGCGGCGGAGAGGCGGCGGAGGGCATGGCGGCGCCGCCAGCGAAGGCGCGCGGAATCGACAGTGCCTGCGGGCTGCGGCGCCGCGGCGAGCTTCCGGGAGGCGAGCGTCGCGGCGGCGGAGGAGACCGTGGGGATGGATAAGGCAGGACGCCATGGCCGTGGCTGTCGAGTGTCGAGTCCGCGAGGAGCCGAGGTGGATGGGATTTGGGCCAGCGTGGGACGTGTTGCTTTCAGTGGACCGGCCGGTGCCACCGGCCCACCTCCATCCCCATCGGGCCGGAGATTATGGAAGCTTCGTCGGCCCACGTAGAACCACGGACCTGGCGGGAAAAAGGCTATGATTTGTTTTAGGCCCGGAAGATTCGCGAGGCCGCTTTAGGCCTCACGCGAGGCCATCTTCCGTGCAACGAATTATTCAGCGGCGCCAATGGGGCGAGGGCGAGAGGCGAGCAGCTGCGGGCCTGCGCAGCAAAGAAGATCGTGGCGCGTGGGGTACGAGCAAATTTTATGATATTTTATTTTTCATATTTAGAAATAAATAAAATAATATTCGGTTCATTAAGATTTGAATAGATAGACTCCTGTCGCCACTCTATCTGATGGGATTTAAATCCCATCGTGCCAAATCAAATCCTGTCACTTGGTTCGGCGTGATTTAATTGGAATACCGTAATTTAAACGTTGTTAAGGTTTTATGATAGGAAAAAAGAGGCACCATCAATTAGCGCTATGATTGGGACATATCAGTTTATTTTCATTATCAATTTATATTCGTTGTATGCATCTCCGAAGATATAGGAAAGAGCTATAGTTATAAACTATTGGGTAGTTTATAATAAATATAATTTATAAGAAATGACGAATATAGAAAAGGTACAACCACCTACAAAGATATAGAAGGGGTGGTAATACCATCGATGCATGCATAGACAAAGATATACCTTTTCTAAGAGCATCACCAACAAGCTCTTTTTTATCTTTCATTTAAAACACTATTAACTTTTCATCTATCCATCACTATAAAATTTATTCGCAATTTGCAATACATTACAGTCATATAAAGCGCCTCCAACAATCTCTATATCTGCTACAATATTATAAACCATTTGCTGGAGATGCTCTAACTTTCTTTGTGGCTACAAATCCTGTCTTTTGACAGGGCGGGATTTAAATCCTGCAAGGCGAGGTAACGATGGAGTTTATTTATTTAATTTTAATAAGCGGATTATTATTTATTTATTTCTGAAAAAAAGTTATAAAACGCAGGTACGAGCCGCCGGGGCAGCGCGGCTCATCTTGGACTTGCCCGACACCGTGCCTTGACACGAATCGGACGGCGGAGACTCGCAGAAGTGGCGGGCCCACGCAGCTGCTCCTACTGTCGACACGTGGGCCTCGGGACGTGGGCGTTACGCCGTTCGGCCTCGCGCTCGCGCGCGGGCGCAGCTGACGAGCGGGTCCACGGCGTCGCGGCCCACGGTCCACGGAACTGAGATGATGCACTGTCATTGGGGTATTTCACGGTAAGGTCCCTGGGTTTGTGGCATTTTGCTGTCGCGTTATCCTGGGTGTGATTCACGTGCGCGTGTGTTGACCTGCCCATCTGGGGTCTGCTTGGCTTGGATTGGAGCCAAGAGCCAACCGTTTCAGCTTAATTTGTTGCCTTATGTAGTACTGCATCCAGTAGTTCTCTCTCTATTTGGCACATATAGAGGCTGTTGTGTTGGCTGTAAAATCCCTAGCCTGGCTCTGTTGCAGCCATGTTCCATTCATGCAAAATCACTGTAGCGGCCAGGCTCACGAGGAACGGGGAAATCGAGCATTCCTCCTGGGCTTGGCTCCGCTCACGCAGGCTCGCGAGGTTGGGAAACGTCGGGTGCGGCCAGGAGCGACAGCTGCAACGGCGGCGTGCGGCCGGGAGTGACGGCGGCGACGGCGGCATGCGGCCAGGAAGCGACGGCAGGTGCAGCCAAGAGCGACGGTGGTGGCGGCCGAGGCAGACGGGAGCGATGGCGGCCGAGGCGGGTAAGGCCAGGAGCGACGGCGATGGTGGTGGGTGCAGCCGGGAGCGACGGCGGCGTGCGGCCTGGAGGGGTAGCGGCGAGCTCCAACGCGCTAGGGACGGGGATGGCGACGAGCGGGGAATGGCTCGCTGCAATGGCATGCCCGTGAGGTGTTCGATGGAATGCCGCAATTGGTTTAGCAAAATACCAAGGCAACCAAACACCTATTCGACCCAATCAGGCTCAATTGATGCAACATAACCAAACAAAGCATCCTGCATGAGTTCAGCCCAGCTCCTCTCGGTCTGGCTGAGCCAGCCGTGCTGAGCTCACCTCATATGACAACCAAACAACCCCATAATTGGCTGGCTCAATATCTGTGTTTGCACCTTTGGCTAACTAATTGCTAGAGGTTTATAGCCCAAACGCGAAGAAATAAATTGACTGTCTAGCAAATTTTGCATGCATTGCTAGGACAGACGAGCAACATAGTCATGGTCGCATGGCTTGGTCTGATTCAAGGATAGGTCATGACACACACATGTATCATGCAGTATTTACGGTTGGACTTAAGGACTGTTTAATTTATTAGCAGATCATACCACACTTTGCCACTAAAGTTAGTCAAGTTTGACAAAACCAGATAGTTTATAACCATAAAAAATGGCTTATCGTACTTAACTAAGTTTTGCATTCAAAAAAGTTTTTCAAAATTTAAAAAGCTGCGCAAAAATGTGGCTAGCAATTTTATAAACTAAGCTCCTATCTTTGACAAATCATCTTGTGGTTAGTTTAGGGCATCAACCAAAGAGGATCTTAATATAAATTGGAAATGTGTTTATTTTATTGCGAAAGTCCGAAAAACCCACTAAATATGATTTGGTCTATTATAAATACCTGAACTTTTAATACCGTCTCAAAAACCGTCACAACCCTATTTTGTTCGGCAGTTTTGCTGACGTGGCGTCATGTAGTAGTGGTTTTACTGACTTGGCTAACACGTGGCGCCGGCGCCACGTCAACACAACACCTAACAAACCCAAATTGTGATGAGTTTTGAATCGGTATTGAAAGTTTAGGTATGTAAAACAGGCAAAATCATAGTTTAAGGTTTTTTCGGACTTTCGCGATAGTTGAGGTATCTAAAATGTACCTTTTCCTATAAACTTTGGTAGAGAGTTAGAACTCACCTCGAATAGCTATCAAACATATACAGTAAAGCTGATCTTTTTATTTTAAAAAAACTTGGTGATGGATGGGAGGGTCACTTGGTGAAGGTCGTAACAATGGTGCTAGATGGAAACTGGTACTTTGTTTGTGTCACACATGACGAGAGGGTGATCATATTGTTCCCCTCTTGTTTTTTTCCACGTATGTTTAGAAAAACAATCTCATATATCAAAATTAATTCAAAATATCTTCTTGCCGTAAACAAAATCAAAGTTGGCAGCTGAACTTCCAAACAAAAAGCCCCGTAATAAAAGCCTACAGCCGAGGCCCCGCGGCCCCCGCCCCGCGCCGCGTGCCGCGTGCGGCGTCCCGCACTCTCCCGCGCGGCTTTTTGCATGCAGCCCCTCGATGAAATGGCCGCATCGCAAAGCCGCCCCTTTCGTCGGCTTTCCCTCCATATCTCTATCCGAAGTCGCAACTCGCAAACGCTACTAATTTCCCTCCTTTCCCTCGTCTCCTTCTCTCCTCGCGCTTTTCCCCCCACGCCCCTCGCCGCCGCCGCCGTCCACCTCACCGCCGCCGGCGTCGCCGGAACCCTAGATCTGGAGGCCGCCTTGGGGACGATCGGCGGTGAGACTATCGGGGCCGGGGTCTCTCCCGCACCGGGCGATCGCGGGGGCTCGAGGTGCCACTGTACACCCCCGCCGGAGACCATGTCGGGAGGCGGACGGCCGCAGGCGGCGCAGCAGATCGTGCAGTCGGTGCAGAGATACGCGCCGCTTGCTCCGGCGCGGCCGCCCTTCGCCGCACCGGGAGACTACCACCGCTTCCACTCGTCGTGGTCTCCCGCGGCGGCGGCAGTTTCCCGGGGCTGCTCCGGCGTCGAGATCGAGGAGGGAATCGTCGTAAGGGCTCCCGTGAGTTTCCTCTTTGAGCTTAACGATGAGCTCTACTGTATCGATTTGCTTGTTTGTGCTGGGGTTCTTGGTGCGTATTTGGTGAGGTTTTGTGCGGTTCGAGCTGTCATTTGGCGGAGCACACTGTCCAAATTTTGCAGCTCTCTCCCCCAAATTATTTCTCTTGGGGCTGTCGGTGTATAGATTCAGCACGCGGGCAATTCGCTATTTTTTTCCCCAATCATTTGGGGCAGTCATAAAAATACAGCACTTTTGAAGCTTCCATCGCATCGAGTGGCTTCTACCACCCGTCTGGTATATAGATTCAAGCGAAAGAATCTATGTAATGTAGTTTGCTGGGGCTGGGAGACTTGGGGTTTCGGATAGTGGGTAAGGTCTGGATACATGCTACAGGACAGGTCATGTTCCTTATTCGTTCCCAGCCGCTTGGAGCCGCCTGGGAGTAGAGAGTACTTGATGTAGAATTCAGTACATTGTAAGCCTAGTTTAGATGTGCATTCGCTGTTGTCTCACTTAGTTGCAGGCACATAGGGAGGATGAGGTCACAATTCTGGTGCTCTTGTCATGTTGTGGGTTTTGGCCATCTTTCATAACAATTTAGTGAGTACTGCAAGCCTTATGTCTGAGCTGTATATACCTGCATCCTAGAAGATGCTGCTCATGTAGTCATCTCAAAGGCAGTGTGCCACAAAGATCAGTTTTATTTGGTTCTATAGGGATCGCTTTGGAACATCATACCTGTCTGCTCCTGTTTAAATGTACAAGGTTGTACTTGCAAATTGGTGCTTAAACATGCATGTGTCTGCATATATATGCATATAAGTGGAGATGTAAGTTTTGGCAGTCACAGCAGCTATACCTGAGACTAGTAGTGCTAATCACACAAGTTTTTTATTTGATCTTGGGATTGTATCGTTATATTAGGGATACCTGTTCTTTTCTTTTAATTGGTTATGCTATTGATGTGTTGATTATATAGTCGAGAAACTAAATATTTTTTCCCTAGCTTAGGTGGTATTATTTGCATTTTTGAGGTTTATTGTCAGCATTTAGCAAACTTAGCAGATTTTACTACTATTGGAAATTTCCAATGGAATTGACCACTGTATAACACATTTTCTTCCCCTTATTTGCAGCTGAAGCGAAAAACTCCATTTGGTGGAAATGATGGTGCTGAGTGTGAATGGATGATGACCCGCCCTGGTTTTACTGAAGGAGTTGGCAGTCCACTAATGAGCCCAGTATCTGGAAAAACTGCTAGGACATACAAGTCAAAGGCTAAATGCAGCAAAACTGTACCTCAGACCCCTGTATCAAATGCTGGCAAGTAGAAATTTTGTTCTATGATATTGATTACATCAACATAATTTGTTTCTCACAACTTCTGTAACTGTTTTCCTTCCTTTATATTCTTAAATTCTAACTAATGGTTGAATGCACACACCTTTGTGATTTGCAGGTTCACCTGGCAATCCACTCACTCCTGCTAGTTCATGCCGCTACGACAATTCATTAGGTGATCATAGTAATTTCATATGAAACAATATGCAATTCTGCCTACCTTGACAATCCAGGACTATGGTACTTCTTAGCTATGGTTATGTTATCTTGTTTCATACTAATTCTTTCTTTTACTGCAAACGTTATGTTTGTTCAGGATTGTTGACCAAGAAGTTCATTAATTTACTCAAGCAGGCTCAAGATGGAATTCTAGATTTGAATAATGCTGCTGAGACATTAGATGTATTTTTTTTGCTTACTAAGTTGGTATTTCTCTTTTCCCTGTTAATACAAGTTTATATATGGTTTCTAACTACTCAGGTTCAAAAACGGCGCATATATGACATTACAAATGTCCTTGAAGGAATTGGATTGATAGAAAAGAAGCTTAAGAATACAATCTGTTGGAAGTAATCGTTTTCGTCCAACTTTCTCTTACCCTTCTATGTTTGCATTAGTGTGGAATGCTAACCTCACAACATGACAGGGGCTTGGATGAATCAGGAACTAACTTAGATAATGATATTTCAGCTTTGCAGGTATTTATTGCTGAAAATTTTCAACACATGTAATCTTGTTCAAACTATCAAATTCATCGCAAATGTATCTGAGCTTGGAAATGAGAATATTTGAATCTAAGCAGCCTTTGGTGTAACCTTTTTCCAGACAGAAGTTGATAGTCTTAATCTTGAGGAGCAAGCACTAGATGAACATATATGGTTAGTAGCTACTGGAGGTTGCAAAATTGTTAAATGTAATTTGTTATGTTGCTATCTCAAAAAAATAATATTTATATGTGCTGAAATAATTATACTTGCAGTGAAATGCGTGAAAAGATGAGGGAGTTAACTGAAGAGGAAAACAATCAAAAGTAATTATATCCCTCCATTGTGTTGGCATACTTACATGCTAGCATGCAACTGTTTAACTTTTTAAACATGTATTAATTGTTATTTCTGTTTTTAGGTGGCTCTATCTTACTGAACATGACATCAAGGGATTGCCCTGCTTTCAGGTTGGTTATTTATATTACGAACAAATGCGACATTGTTCTTTTCCAAAAGAAGATCATCCTATTTCTGATTATTTGGACATTACATCACGACTATAAGAATCTATACTAAAATAAAACAATCCTGCTGTAATCTTATATGGCCTTGGCGTTCTGCAGAATGAAACACTAATTGCAATAAAAGCACCTCATGGCAGTACACTGGAAGTTCCAGATCCTGATGAGGTAATTAAACTGCTAAAATAATAATCTCTCCTTTTACACTTCATTTGATCTTCGTGTGTGATTAACTAGTTTATTAGTTTTGTTCATTTGTTCCATGAACAGGCTGGTGATTATCTCCAAAGGAGATACAGAATAGTAATAAGGAGTACAATGGGTTCAATTGATCTTTACTTGGTTAGGTACATATTTCGATCTTTTCTTGTAGTTTGTGTGTCAAAAGGTAATTTGCTGATGAACATCCTTATTATTATTAGTAAATTTGAGGAGAAAATGGATGAGCCAATTGGTGCCACAACACCTCCAACCCATGCCAACGTGACAAAACCTGCCTCCATGGAAGGCTTAACAATAGAAGCTGGACAGGACAGCAGACAAAAGGAGGCGACACCAAATATTCAGTGTGTTCAGAAAACTTCAGATCTAAATGCATCACATGATTTTGGAGGGATGACAAAGATTACTCCAGATATTGATGTAAGTTGGATTGCAAAAGCATGCACTTTACTTCTATAATTTATCGTACAAGGTGATAAAGTTAATGATATGCCATCAAACAATATCCAATTCTAACATTTTCTATTACATTAAAAATAGCACACCCTCTTGAATTCCTGATCCTTGTACATTGCAGCATTGTTGTTTGTATACGATACTAATCAGTCAACTTTCTGATAGGAACAATAACAATTCTACTTATTTGTTTTTAATTATTCTTTGTTGTATTCTTCTGCTATGATACTTGAGGCTGAGGCACTCATAGAAGACCCAATGATTAATGATCCTAGCATGCTTTTGCAGACTGATGCAGACTACTGGCTTCACACTGATGGGCATGTCAGCATTACTGATATATGGCAAACCACACGTATCCTCTGAAAAAATATTTTTTGAATCTTTAAAATCTCATATACTGAAAGTATACACAGTTGCAACTTGTAATTTGATAATACTTAACATTAACATGATAAACAGCAGGAGTGCAGTGTGATCATATTGACACCAACATTTTCTTAGCTGAAGATGTGAGCACACTACATGGACTCAACCAACAGCCAGCAGCTGTGGGTGACCTAGTTGTACGCCCCAGCCATGGATAACCACCAAGATTACCAGACTGAAGTCCAGATATGGCAATGCTAATTGAGGACCTTTTGGAACTACTCAATTCTTTTTGGTTTGACAATCGTTCTTTCTGGGACTCTTTGGAGGCAGCTGATGGTTTATACCAAAGTCTGCAGCTTTTCTCAGATAAGGAAAAAGGAATGGCGGGTCGCCAGCATCCAATACGGCACAGCCTGAGATATGCATTTTGCTGTGACCTGGCGGTATGATTTCAGCACCTTGTTCCAGTTAGGTTATATGTAAATATACATAGACGCTGCTGTTTTGCGCCGCAGTCAATCGCTGGAGCGTACTCCCAACTTAAGTTACCTGGTAAGGTGGTTCTCCCTTGGAATGACCACAAAATCGTGTAAATATCCTGGCAAGATGTCTACAGTGTATGAATATTCTACGCTGGCCGTCTGTTGCAAATTTCATGCGGTGATGCAGAAGAGTGTCAAAAGTGTATATTGCAGCATCACTGTTTGGACATGTTTTACAAGAGCAGGCGCAACAGATGATGAGATGATGCTGTTATGTAATACCATCCACTATAGAATCTAAGCCTGTATTATATACTAAGGGCAAGCTGAAATCAGAGACGTTTACGGCGCATCAGCATCAGTCGCCCTCCTCGTCCCTCTTCCTGATCTTCCCTATCCAGTTGGCCACAACCGGCGTGAGCGCCACTGTTGGCGGGAACCTGATCGGCGACGCTGCCTTGTGCGCTGCATAGGCCAGCGCGAACGTCCCGACCTTCCCCCCAGTCTCGTCTGTGGCGATCCCAATCTGTTCAGCAATTACACAATCTGTTCAGGTTCAGCCAAGAACAGAGCAACCAATCTGCCTAGCAATTACACCATCCGTTTAGCCAAGAACTGAGCAACCAATCCGCTCAGCAATTGCACGCAATCTGTTTAGCCAAGAACTGAACAAAAACAGGGGCATGGTTTGTACTCGCTCCGTCGCTCGCTCACCTTGCCGAGCAGCTGCTGGACGTCGATGCCGGCGCTGATCAGGAGGTAGCAGGCGGTGAAGGAGATGAGCGAGAGCGTGATCGAGGTGGCCAGGTACGCGCCGCCGTACTTGGCCAGGAGCTCCTTGGCCTTCTCCGTCCTCGATTTCTTCTCCTTTCCTTCCACCTCCTCCTTGGAGCGGAATATCTGCAGCCACAGCCAGCCACAAGTTGGAAGGGATGAGGTGACGAGGCCTGCTTCGAGAAGCTGCTGGGTCAGCGGCCGCAGCTCGCTTACTTTCCAGAGGCCGAGCTCGAGGCCGTACTTCTCGGTGATCTCCTCGGCCGTCTTGGCCTCCTCCGTCTCTTGGACGGCCTCCTCCGTCTCTTGGATGGCGGAGAGCCGTCGGCGAGGCGGCCGGAGGGCCCGGAGCCCCGGCAGGAGCTGCGGCCTCCTGGGCTGGAGCAACCGGTGGCGGTGGTGCCTGGCGGCCGGCGCGGAGAGGTTGGCGAGGAGGAGACCCGCTGCCGCCATGGATGGAACACGGATGGTTGGACGGCAAGGGAACGAGAGCAACGAACAGGTGGTGGCCCGGGACGCAGGCAGAGGTGCAAAGTGGCAGCGCAGCGGCTATCCAGAAGTCCGAGATATCTATCTATCTGTTACACAAAGTAGATTCCACGTAAATAAGAGAAAAATTACAAAACATTGCAGCAGGATCAGATTATAAAGGCTTAGATTAAATGTATAATCAAAGAAATTTACATGTAAATTAGACAAAAAAAATCCCCATCAACATCAACAATTATAATAAAGCCGCTCAAGCTTCCTCTAAAACGCCCGTCAGTCAAGCTAGCAAGAAAAACACTGAAGTAAGATTGTTACCTCATCTGAGGGGTCAGAACCAGTTTAAAATTCCACGTGTCAAGGTAACCTAAACCTCCCCTTCATCTCGCAGCGGTCCCGACCTATAAAATTCCAGCAGGCCGCTCACCCCCCCTCTACAAATATTTGCGGTATGACCATCGGGGCCACATCCGCGGGTCCTAGGAGTCGACAGCTGGCTGTAACGGCTTAGATTGAATCTATTATTGGAGAGAGAGAGAGCTCCACTTAATTAGCAAAAGAGAAAAATATAATTATATTATATTATATATATGAAAGCAGGGGCAATCGGAGCCACTACATTAGTCAGAGATTTCAGATAAATTAAAGAAAAATTAAAAAATCTCCACCATCGATTACGACGAGGCTAGATTATAAAGACTTATATTGAATCTATAATTAAATAAATTTCCACGTAAATCAGATAAAAATAGTGGGACATATTATAACGGCACGGACATAGATGAGAGAATAAGATGGAACATCCGGCGACATTTGTCGACGGCTGGCCGCCCACACTGATCCGCCGACGTAGCTTCGACAAAACAGGTGATAACTATCGGCGGCCCCGCCGACACAGACGCATCCGAGGCAGGGCCCTTGGGTTATGTCTATGTCAGCGGCCTAGTTGGGTGTCGACACACGTTCCCCCCTGACAACTCCCATGGGGTGATGGCGCTCTAACAAGTGGACCCCACACGGCGAACGCTGGCCCGGCACGTGGCAGCACAATGTGGATGGTTGCACTTTCTGTCGTCGACACAGATCCAGCAAGCTGGTTTACCTGGCTGCCCTTAGTGTTGACGGCCCTTATGCAGGCCGCAAACACTGATGTTGGTCGATGGATCCTTGGCGCGCACCTGGATAGGAGCAGTATGGTTGGCCATGGTCATTGCCGACGACATAGATACTATTTCAGAAATAAAATTTTTTGATAATTGTTAAAAAAAAAGTTCATCTTCAACCTGCAAAAAGCCCCTATTCCCAACATATTACAATTCCCCAATTCACCTGACCACATCCACACATAATTAGATGCTCGACACCACATTTTCGAGCACATTCACATTCACATAATTTCGAAACACAGAAAAAACGATAATTAGGGATTAACTCAGTTCAACCTTCACATACAGGGCACAATTGGCAATAAAATAAGTTTAAAAGTTTATATCATACAAATTTAGCCTAGCTTGTGCCAGCGGTGTTAGACAAGGCCGCCGACATAGACCCCTAAGGACACTAGCTAGTCCCTTTCTGCATTTGAGCTTGGCTCGATCAGAGGCATTACTATATGTAATCGAAGATTTTATGACATGAAAAACCCATCACAAGTTGTATCGCCCTTCGTTGCAATTTCGTCATAAGTTTCTTTATAACCTTTACGTTCCTAACTTATATGAAGCTGATACAACGTTGAATTTATAAACGAACTTGTACCGAATGTTCAACGCAGGGGATACAACCACGTGAAATGATTTGTAATGGGTTATGAATGCTTTACAACCTTATATTGCACATAGCAATGTCTCGGATCGAGCCGTGCGTGGCACAAAAAGTGCGGAGCACCGGCGACAGAGGGGGAGGATCTGTGTTCGCGGCATAAGGTAGGGCCGCCGACATAGAGTGCCTTATGTCGGCGGCATAATATATAGCCACAGACATAGGTACTGTGTGACCTTCCAGCATGGACTCTCTGTTTGACCCCACATGTCAGCGACGTCCTTTTGTCTGCCAAACGGGGCCAACCTGAACACCTTTCGTCTGGGTCGTTAAGGCGCCGTCATGGTGTAGGAAACCTAGACCGAGAGGGGGGGGGTGAATCGGACTCCTAATCCAAATTTTAACTTTGTTTTCGTGATTAATTAGTCCGGTATTTACCCAAGCTACCGATAAGACCCTAAAATCTAGATGCGGAAGTGACAGCACAATAAATCAACAGAAATAGTGGCTCGATGGCTCACACAAGCAATGCACAAATTAAAGTAATGCAAGAGACAAGGAGACGCAAACCGATTTGTTTACCGAAGTTCGGTGCTCAACACATGAGCACCTACGTCTCCGTTGAGGAAACTTCTCACACAGAGAAGTCGGGACTCTCTCGTCCCTAGCCCTCAATCCACTCGCGGTAGCTCTTCACCAACACATGGTAGGAACAGGTGGTGGCCCGGGACGCAGGCAGGGGTGCAAAGTGGCAGCGGCTATCCAGAAGTCCGAGATATCTATCTATCTGTTACACAAAGTAGATTCCACGTAAATAAGAGAAAAATTACAAAACATTGCAGCAGGATCAGATTATAAAGGCTTAGATTAAATGTATAATCAAAGAAATTTACATGTAAATTAGACAAAAAAAATCCCCATCAACATCAACAATTATAATAAAGCCGCTCAAGCTTCCTCTAAAACGCCCGTCAGTCAAGCTAGCAAGAAAAACACTGAAGTAAGATTGTTACCTCATCTGAGGGGTCAGAACCAGTTTAAAATTCCACGTGTCAAGGTAACCTAAACCTCCCCTTCATCTCGCAGCGGTCCCGACCTATAAAATTCCAGCAGGCCGCTCACCCCCCCTCTACAAATATTTGCGGTCTAACCATCGGGGCCACATCCGCGGGTCCTAGGAGTCGACAACTGGCTGTAATGGCTTAGATTGAATCTATTATTGGAGAGAGCTCCACTTAATTAGAAAAAGAGAGAAAAAAATATATTTATTATATTATATATATGAAAGCATGGGCAATCGGAGCCACCACATTAGTCAGATATTTCAGATAAATTAAAGAAAAATTTAAAAATTGTACCATCGATTACGACGAGGCTAGATTATAAAGACTTATATTGAATCTATAATTAAATAAATTTCCACGTAAATCAGATAAAAATAGTGGGACATATTATAACGGCACGGACATAGATGAGAGAATAAGATGGAACATCCGGCGACATTTGTCAGCAGCTGGCCGCCTACACTGATCCGTCGACGTAGCTTTGACAACACAGGCGATAATTATCGGCGGCCCCGCCGACACAGACGTATCCGAGGCAGGGCACCTGGGTTATGTCTATGTCAGCGGCCTAGTTGGCCGTCGACACACGTTCCCCCTGACGACACCCACGGGGTGACGGCGCTTTGACAAGTGGACCCCACACGGCGAACGCTGGCCCGACACGTGGCAGCACAATGTGGACGGTTGCACTTTCTGCTGCCGACACAGATCCAGCAAGCTGGTTTACCTGGGTGCCCTCAGTGTCGGCGGCCCTTGTGCAGGCCGCAAACACTGATGTTGGCCGATGGATCGTTTGCGCGCACCTGGACAGGAGCAGTGTGGTTGGCCATGGTCATTGCCGACGACATAGATACTATTTCAGAAATAAAAATTTCTGATAATTGTTAAAAAAAAGTTCATCTTCAACCTACAAAAAACCCTATTCCCAACATATTACAATTCCCCAATTCACCCGACCACATCCACACATAATTAGATGCTCGATACCACATTTTCGAGCACATTCACATTCACATAATTTTGAAACACATAAATAACGATAATTAGGGATCAACTCAGTTCAACCTTCACATACAGGGCACAATTGGCAACAAAATAAGTTTAAAAGTTTATATCATACAAATTTAGCCTAGCTTGTGTCGGTGGCTTTAGACAAGGCCGCCGACATAGACCCCCAAGGACACTGGCTAGTCCCTTTCTGTATTTGAGCTCGGCTCGATCACAAGTTGTATCTATATGTAATCTAAGATTTTATGACATGAAAAACCCATCACAAGTTGTATCGCCCTTCGTTGCAATTTCGTCATAAGTTTCTTTATAACCTTTACGTTCCTAACTTATATGAAGCTGATTGTAATACCTCAGTTCCTCGAGAACCCAGAATGCTACTAACTCTTCAAAATCTATAAAATTTCAACAGCATCTCCTTTGTTTATATGGACATCCACAACAGACAATTTATATCCAAAGAATATATAACCATTTATATCGATCGAAAGCCACAAGATAACAATAATGGACTACAAATCTCAAATATACGAAGCTCAACTATTAACATAAGGCTCAAGTGAAAACTATATTCACTAGTTCTAGTTTTAAAGTGAGAGGTAGTGGGTGCTCAGGTTAAATATGCTACTCCCCGTGTCCCATGCATGATATTGTCATCCTTTACCTAAAAATCAAATAAAAGCAAGGGTGAGTATTGGAGAATACTCAGCAAAGTATACAATAGTTATGGCATAGAACACATTCATAAGAAATCCATAAAACATAACGTACATACATTCATGACTTGCTCATTCATACAAATGCAATAGCATGCATAACAATGCAATAGACATTTCATAGCTTCAACATAGTCTCATATGCAAATATGCAATGCATATGCTCATGCTCATTTCTCATAAGCGTGTACCGGTACCGCTGAGTGTACACCCGTTGGTGTTACACCCTACACTCCATCCCGTGGAGGTTGACCGCCGAAGAAGGTCTACCTCGCCATTCCGTGGGGGTGCCTACCAAGGTAAGGTAGGGCTTCATGCCATCATCCTTTTCCATGCAAACCTAATTCCTATGATGCATATGCATATAAGTAAAGAGGAGGCCCGCTTTACCATTCATCTCATCAGTTTATCATAATTTGATAATGAATTAAACATAAAGTAATTCATACATCATAGCATCCAGCCAATCATGTTCACACATCACATCATATACTTGCCTTTTTCTCCCAAACGAGGTCGAGTGAGCTGCAGGTGGAACCCCAAAGTGACGTTCCCTACAACAGAACTCCCCAAATTAACGCCCGAGCAAGCGAGAGAGACACTCTCCGAGTATCAGCTTATGGCCATCTAGACAAGTTAATTTCCAAAACGACAACTCCTAAAGATTTAAAATACATTAATTTGCTAATCTGAAGAGCAGCTTTAAACAGCAATATCTCCCAAATCGTAACTCCGTTTTCAACGTTCTTGGACTTTTCAGAAAGATAATTCTAAGGGCTACAACTTCTGTAATATAGCCAAAGTCTAATTCTCAACGGATTTAAACCAAATTAAGGAATAAACATCCTGCTGTACCAATCCATCTAATAAACCCTCACTTTCGATAGTTCCTTAATGTTAATCACAAAATTAACTTCTAAAAAGGGGAAGATCATGGGACTAAACTCAATTTCGTCACCCTAAACGAATCCACAAGAATTAATCTCAAACTCAAACCCTAACCCCTTTTCTTACCTTCTTCTTCCTCTCCCTTCTCCTTCCTTCCTCCTCTCTTCTCCTCCTCCTTTTCCTCCTTGGTCCTTACCACGGCCTGCTGCAGCTCCTCCTCGACGCAGCGCGCAGGAGCAACTAGGGAGGCGGCGACGCTAGGTATCGAGAGGGAGAGAGAGAGATAGACAGGGGCGGCGGCTAAAAACGAGGCGCAGGGGAGGCACAATCCCCCTGCCCTCAGCTTCTTAAGCCACGAAGTGGCTGGGCCAGATAATGGGCCTACAAAGCCCAAACGTGCTATCACATTCTACCTCCCTTAAAAGAATTTGCCCTCAAATTCTAGTTTCTCTTCTTCGAAAACCTTAGCCAAAACCTATACTAAAAAATTCAAGCTTAGACTGTCAAGAACTTCCAAAGAAAACTTTGGGATTCATCACTTCATCGTAACTAGAGTGAAAAGGGGTAATCATCATGGAAAGGTTGCTTTGGGCACGAACATAAGTTCGAGGTCGACCCCCATACAACCTGTCCAACAACACCCGAAAAGACACCCACACAAACCTCATGATAACAAAAGGGAATTCATGAAGAAGGTACTCAAGCACAATAAATAAGTCAATCGAAAAACTTCACCATTAAAGACAATAGTAACTTATCTACCTCACTTCTTTGATGATGCACAACGATGATCTAAACCACTTGATAATAACTCTTCAACTCCTTTCTTCGGTTTTCGTATGGAGAACACAATGAGATGTACAAGGATAAGGTTTAGCTTGAAAGCTAAGAAGAAAGTCACTATCATACTCCACCCTCCGCTTGACGACAATCCAACAACTCGAGGAGAAACTAAACTAGGTCTTCCCGCACCAAGGAAGATAATGTCACATACAACTCTCGACTCTCATAGCTGAAGCCAACATCAACCCTAACTTTACCACTTCGGAATCAAATAACTTATTTGCCAACAAAACAACTGCATGACCAAGAATGTCATCCCCAATACTAGACAAGAGTGCCTAGCATTGAACAAGAGGGAAAAATTTATGGAGATGAGTTTCACCGAAATTGAGTTCAACACTGTTCCAATTGGTTAAATCTGATAGACCTAGCAAGATCAAAAGTAGAGCAATTAAACTCAATAGCAAGGCCATCATTCGCTACGAGGGCGACAATAAGGCTTTAACCTCCACATACAATAGAGGCTGCTATTGGAAGGGTTAGTTCAAAAGACTTCACTGAAACAAACCCTTCAAGGCTTACTCTCAAGCCTCAAATTCTATAGTTTTCACACGACACGAATAACAAAGACAAACCTCGTAAATACAACTTACCATACACTAAAAGTAATTATTCCAACCATATCTCTGATAGGGAAAACTCAAGTTCCCAAGCCACTTCACATTTAAACATTGTATATAACCAATATACGAGGACGATAACCTAACTCAAGCAACAAGGATCTAAACAACCAAAGCCACCTCTTACGTGGTTATCAAAAAACTCCCAAAACATTCTGGCTAGAAACAATGGCTCTTCATATGCCATGGTTTCTTTGCTAATAACATATGTAACATTCAAGTCCTAGGCTTATCATTCCTCTACCACGGTCATCGTAACGAAAGCACAAATGGAGCGATATTAGGGCACCATATTGAATTTCAGTTTATCGTTCATTCTTAAAAAGATCAAAATCTAGAATCACCCACAACATAATCAAAACCTAGATTCACTTCGAAGATAACTCCTCTCTTTGAAAAAAAAAAACAGTTTTCTCTTCTATAACCAGAAAACACACCACTCTAGTGTGCTAGACTAAGAAACAATGACACTCAGGAGTCTTAACATAAAGGCACACATAGGCCCACCACTCCACGTAACGAGAGAATAGCAAGAGTAAATGGGTATGGGGGGCAATCCATCCCATTCCCAACTATCAACTCAATACGTAGATAGATGAATCACACACCCTAATACTCGGGCAAGCACAATTGGCAATGCAAAACAAGTCTTATGGGATATGATCCCCTCCATTTAGCCGACCCAACAATCTAACAAGGAAACTCAGCACAACCCATACTACTAAAATAGGAAGTCCGAAAAGAAGAACCGAGGCACCAAGATAACACATTCGATGGACTAACACTATCAATACAATAACAAGTTTAACTTCACTCTATGATAAAACAGAAACATTGCATGTAACAACGCCATGGTCTCAAATATCCAGGTACCCAATTATGGTACTGCTCCCTTGGTTCTTGTTAGATCGTCAATCCTATCAAAGGATACAAAAATTGATGGTTGACTTTAAAGCCGCAAAGAAAATCAGGACAATAGTCGACCTTCTGCTTACCGACCACCTAACTCACGAGAAGAGCAAGGCTATATCATCAAATACTAAGGAAAACAATCTGATACCCCAACGACAGGCCAACACGGCTAGAGCCCACAACGGAACCACCAATCTTCCCACTAGTGGGTTGGAGAAATAATGGGCTAGTAAAACAGTGGCATGACTCAGCACGACAAACCTTATTGTTGGACAAGGGTGTCTAGCAACTAACTAGAAAAATAACTATGAAAGCGGATTCCAAAAAGATTGGATTAAACTCGATTCCAACCGACATAGCAAAACCAAAGGTATACTCAAGAGGACCCAATAATAAGACAATCATTTGTTCTAGAGGCCCCTAAGGCTCCCACTCCACATCCTATCATGGACTTTTTTTTTCAGATCTTGAAACTTTTGGTCTAAAAGGCTCCATTTGAACCGACATTACAAGCTTACAACCATCGCTTAACATGCTCATGCGCAAGCAACCATCATGCGCGCTGCATCCACGGCCTTTTTAACATCTTCTGAGGCATATTCCCAATATCCCTCTTAACCCAAAACGGTAGCGATAGTCTCAATGATCGAGCAACAAGCCCTAATAAGACTAGGCAGAATAAAGTTGGGGTTCTAAAGAGGCAGATATTTTAACAAGAATGAAAATAGGGCATGTATTACCTTTATACCCTTAAGCATCCTCTATACAGGATCGTATAACTTCGTATAATGTATGCTATACGAAGTTATTACGCTGTACTCGTTCTGGATGGTTCGCTCAAGACTAACACTTGGCACTCTCGGAACCCTTATGACCTGTGCTCAGTGGGACCCTGCAATCATAGAGATGTTGTCGATCTGCTGAGTTGGGCCGAAGACGCACACAAGGAAATCAGAGAAACTATTAAACAAAGGTCCTTATCCTTGGCGTTCCGGCTGTACGGCCTAGTTGCCATCAATTACCAAAATCATTAAGCCCATGGGGAGGCTTGATCTTACACATGGGGAGCCACAATGTGGTTGACTTGTATCTGGCTGACGACACATACTACTTTGACGGGCTCATAAATTTAAATTTTGTGTCGTGAGCAGAAGGGAATGTGGAATGTGTCGGCGGTATTATTTTGGCCGTCCACACAGCTGCCGGGAAGTAATATTGTCGTCGGCATGTTTTTTGGCCGCAGACATTTCTTATCGTCGGGATTTTGGCCGACGATATAAAAAATATGGCCAACGACACTGATGTTGTTTCCTGTAGTGAACGCAATAGTTATATATCGAAGGAGTTGCCCGAGAAGAATCTTACACAACCTGGAAGAATCTTACACGACCTATACATTTCTTACCCGGCTAAGCATCTGCATCGGAGCCTCTATCGCCGCCCTCTATTTCTCTATTAGCTACTTCCTCTATCATTCACTTTAAATTTCCTCCATATTTTACACTACACTCTAAAATATTCTTTCCCTCCGTCAGCTACTCTATTCAGAGCTATAGTATTTTGGAGTACCCGATACAAATGCTCATGTCAAGCGACATGGATGCAGATTTTCTTGCTCGGAGCGGGTAGTAGGTCTACGCTGCTAGAGCCGATACCCATTTTGAGAGTCTAGTAGCCTCGAGAAGAAGGTCTGGCCAGGTAGTCTTCCACTTGAGCCTCAGTGATTTGACTTATGTGTTCCTAGGCAATCTTACAAATATGCCACATGTCCTTTTGTATTCAAGATTGCAAGCACTCCTAAATAAAATAACCTTAGCTGGACTGAGTAGCTTGCCCGATAATTTAAAATCATCCTAAAGCTTTTCTCAGCACGAGTATCGACACCCCGGATAAGTGTGCTACCCGGATGAATGTCGGACAAGGCTTTAGGCGTCCTGTGGGCCAAGATCTGTGCGATATGGGACACTGCTGCCCCATGGCCTGATCATAGGAGAACTAATTAGGGACTTAATGGTGTGCAATTGTACCGAGCAATTACCATCTTAAGCATAGTATAAAACCGCCCTGCGTGGGAAAGAAAAAGAGAGAGAGACACATTGTACGCTTGTTCATTCATCCACTTAAGCAAAGCATCGGCATAGGGTTATTATCCCCATCCTCGGGGTGCTCGACTTAGGATAAATCTCTGTGTCCATTTTCTTGCATTTCACACAACGAGATCTCAACGACATTTCGGAAGCCCTGCCACCATGGTAAAAGGGGAGCTTTCCAATCGCTCATTCAAGAAATAAGCTTGACTAGGAGCCGTACTCCCAAATCCCAATAGTCGACAAAACCTATCTTGCCTTTCCTAAAAATGATTTTGTTTTGTTTCTCATTATCACATTATTTGCTCAATTTTTACTACCTGCCACTTAATTAGGTAGTGACGTGCATTTGTGCGGCTAGATTTGTCTCAATACTTTAATTTGATATGAATTCTCATTCTTATTATTTTCTATTTTAAATTTATGCAATTTTTTATAATGGTTATGAACTCTTTATTTTAATCCGACATGCACTCTTATTTCTATTTTTTATGCTGAATTTCATTTTTTAGTTTATATGAAATTTTTTTAGTCATAGTCTAGGCTCACAATAATCCGTGGTGTAGGTTTTTTTTTTCCGATATACATGAAAATTTCTAGGATTTTAAGATGGTGGTTCCGTTGAATCCTATTTTAATTATATAATAGATAGATTTACATATTGTTTAAGTTAACCAATGTTTTGTTCCTCGATCTCAATGCATCAACGTTGTTGTTTGGTTGCAACCCACCATCATCCAACTGGTTTTTTGGCAAAACATGCTCATCATTATTTCGACAATTCTAGGCCACATATATATCTACTCTCTGTGAGCTACCATCGGGAATAATAGACAAATACACATACACGGTACACCAGGAAGTCCCACTCCCACACCGGATGGGACTCATTTTATTGGAGATCGATTACACCTCAACCTCACGCAGCCTAATTTCGAACGTTGATCACCATGCACACTCAGCGCTCAGCGCTCTGCAGTCCCCTGCATGCATGGCTCATGGCAGTGTGTAAGCTGCAAACGAAGCAGAAAAGTTAACTCCCGATGCATGGTAAGTTGATTCCTTGATGCATTATGTTTACCAACTCAAAATGCACATAAGCCAGAAGCTAGCTATGTTGCTTGCTCACCGCCGCACTTGTAGCCGACGGGGCGGTCGGCGAGGTTGCAGCGCTTGGGGATGGTGATGGCGACCTCCGGCTTGATCCCGGAGCTCCTGGCGGTGTTGGACAGCATGACGGCGCAGAGGCACTTGGGGCTCTGCTTCCCGATGGTGTGCACGGCCGCGCAGCAGCCGGCGGACGGCGCCGACTTGGGGTCCTGCGCCGCCGACGCGCACGGCGCCAGCTTCAGCGCCACCTTGTCCGGCGGCGTCGCCCCGCACTCGCCCGCGCCCTCCGCCGCCAGCGCTGCGCCGGCCACCGCCAGGGCGAGCACCACCACAGCCTTGACCATCCCGTCCATCGCCTCACCGAGGCACCAAAGACACTGAAGAACCTAGCTAGCTTTAACGCTAATACACCTGTGTTAGTGTGTGCTAATGTGGCTGCCTAGCTATATACATGCATGCACATATGCTGCGGCTTATATATAGCGCGGCGCGCGTCTCTCGAGTGCTCTGCCTCTGCTCGCTCGCCGTAGCAACCGACGCCATGATGGCCGCGGGCGTCGGTGGAGCGAACACTAGCGTCGTGTCAGCGCGGGACGCGCCGTCCAATGGCGCCGCGCAAGCTCGGCCAGGCAGGTCCCTCGGTGCGAGCTAGTGATAGTGGGTGGTTGCATGCATGTCTCGCCCGCGCTCGCGCCGCTGCGGGCTGCATGCGCGCGTACGTGTCTCCTAGGTTCGGGCTCGCCGCTCGCGCGAGGTTTACCAGTGGCGCCGCACTACTTTCCGGCTTTCTGCGTTGAGTTTAGGAATAGAGTACTGATGAAGTAAAGCGTTGTGCCATTGTGAGATTAATTGCCGATATCCTATTGTCTAAAGCTGCATGCGCGCAGTGGCGAAGAAAGTGGGAAAGGGAGCGGCAAACGGTGGTGTGTGGTGTGTCGGTGTTGGTGTCGCGCGCAGACTCGCAGGGTAAGGAAGCATTGCGCAAGTGACACATGTAAGCGTAGTGCTATCGTCTAACCACACATTTCTGAACATAATCCTTTCCTAATTAACCCGCGGTAATCCCCGCTACTCAATTCCTCCTCCAGGCACCAGCCATCTCTCGCCATGCATCGTGGCATCTCGTGGACGGTGGACGCATCCTAGCATCGTCGTCGGCTAGCCGGCAATCAGGCATGCCACTACCAGCTCATGAGCCCTCACCGTAGCGCCAATGCTCCTTCCCGTGCTCCACTAGTGCTCCTCCCTCTCCATTTCTTCTCCACCACCGCGCACCGCGCGCCCGTGTCTTCTTCCTCTCCAACAAAATGTCTCCGCCCCAACGTCCTTCTTTCTTATCTGTACTGCTGTACATGGTGGCTCTCGATGCTTGATCTGTTAATTAACTACCACCGCGCCTCCTAAAATTGAACAACGTAGGAAGACACGGTATAGGAGAGTTCTTCCGGTTGAACTAGAATAAGACCTACTTATCGATCCACATGCCAACTACACCTCACCACCGCCTCTGATCCCACGGCAAAGATGGTGTCACTATTCACCGTCTTACTTCTAACAAACACCAGCCATCGATCCTCCATCGCCCTCGCTACCACTATGGGGAGCTCATCGCGCAGGCATGGGAGGATGAGGGACTACCATCGTGATGACCATGTGAGCGATTTGGTAGTTGTCGTTAGGGGGGTGGATACAGGAAAACAAGTCGCTGGGTCGTTGGGGTCATTTAACACTAAATCACTATGTTTAAGTTTCAAATTATAGGTTTATATGTATATATACTGATAGGGTAGCAATAAACAAGGATAAACAAGAAGCTAGGGTTTGTCCGAATGGCACCGGGGTCGCTTGACCCTGGTGCCAACATTGTAGATCCGCCCATGTTCGTCGTGCCGCAGTGCCGCTCATGCTGCAGATTTGTAAAAGGGAGGTCGGAAGAGACGCTCATGCTATAGCTCAGGAAGAAGTAAGGAAGAGAAGCTCGCTGTATCTCTGGAAGAAGAGATTGACAGGAGGTGGTGCGATGGGATGACAACGAAGCTAGCGTTGAGCGGGGATGTGGTGCGTCACGAAGTGGAGTCGTGGTGTTAGGGTTGGGCGATTAATAGACGGAGAGAGAGAGAGAGAGAGAGAGAGAGAGAGAGAGAGAGAGTCTTATAGTTGCCAAAGACCAAAGTCCAAACATGCCGCTTAGTATATGGGCCTATAGTTATTTCGTCAGTGAGGCCAACGAAAATACATCCGCTCAACCGACAAAATTATAACTGTCATGCCACGTGGGCCAGATCATTGCTTATTTTCATTGTCCAGATTGACAAAATTAGTTTTAAAAAAATATATAAATTCTAGCCAAGGGCGAAATCCCCATCTTCTATAGGAAAGAGAATGATGTTAATGGCATATAAAATGAAAATGAAAAAAAAAAGAGAAAAACCTCTTTACTTCCTAGAAGGAAGAAGTCGAAACAACGCTAAGCACTAGAACAAAAAGACAGAGATGCCTTTGTTTTACATCCCTTTTACTATATGTATGCTAGTCCAGCTGTCTTCGTCAGTTTGATTTTGAGCCGACGAAAACACTTTTATATGTTGCCTCATCTGCTTAGCTTATAGAATCACATCGTTCTAGCTATAGATAGGCTCCAATCACACGGTTTATCACGATAGACATTCCAATCAATGGTTGGACGATCAATACCATCGAACTGCGCTCGAGGAGAACCAGCGAATCACTCGTGCGAGTAAGTCTGGTTGGATAAATGGTTATAGCGTTCAAATCGTTTCCTCTTCCGCTAAGACCGGTAATCTAGAATCTATTCTTTTAAAGAAAAGGAAATTACCCACTCAACAAAGAGCGGAGTCGTTGTCGTGAACAGGATTCTTCCCACCCTTGGGACTGATAAACCCGGAATAGGCGATATTCACTGGACCGGCAGCATTTTTATATTCATCGACATTTCTGTAACTAACAAAATTATGTAATTATTTTATCGGTCTTTCCTAGCCGACGAAAACATTTAAGATCGACGAAAGATTGGTGTTTACCTTTAGTGCCTCTAAGCCAAGGATACGAATACGTGGTGAATCCTAGATGGCAACTACAGTGGGAGACCTCACTAGCCAACTGCGCGAGCGGCAAGCCACGGGCCGACTTGCCATGGCAGTGATAACTAGGAAATGATTAGTAGTAAGTTGTAAGCAATTAATCGGAGAAGCTTGATTAGGCCACGGAGCTTTACAATATTACACCTAGGGTAAATAGTTTAGGGATAGTATAATCCAACCATTTAGAGAGTCTTCCATATAAAAATATGTCATCATATCATTGTACTGTAAATTAATTCTACCGTTGTAGTTAAAAAATTATAATCAATCTAATCATTAGATTAAGAGATATACATCCATTAATTATGTACCATAAATAAGTGTTAAAATGGAGTTTTGAGGGTAAATTAGGTGAACGGAGACAGCGGAATGAATGCTAAATTGCTAATACATGGGATGCGCGCATGGGCCGCATGGTAAGCTGGCCCGTGGCCGCCGTGCTCTGGGAACATGGTTCAGGCTGCATGGGCACAGAAGATGGGCTATGCTGTTCTTTCCTCCGGATTTTCCTTTCCTAAACTAAATAAGCATTGTGAAAATCAAATGGCTGTTCATTAACTAGGCAGTGTGAAAATGAATTGGTGTGATCTATTTCTTTTCAGGCCGATGCCTGGATGTAGGCCTGATCATGGGTCAACTAACCTACCCAGTCCACCATCATAACCCAACCGAACACAGACTATGGGGATCGAAAGGACGCAGCAGCTCATGGAGAGCGCTTGGGCTTGCTTCCCCCCTGCAGCCGCCGCTGGCCGCTCCGGCCACGGCGCCCACCGCCGCCGCCCGGCCAACCCCACCTCCCCAGCCGTCCCCGCCTCGCCGCCGTCCCTGCGTTCCCGCTCCCCCTCCTTTTCTCCCCCACTGCCTCCCAACCACCCCCGCCCATACATTATACGAAGTTATACGATATAGGAAAGAGAATGATGTTAATGGCATATAAAATGAAAATGAAAAAAAAAAGAGAAAAACCTCTTTACTTCCTAGAAGGAAGAAGTCGAAACAACGCTAAGCACTAGAACAAAAAGACAGAGATGCCTTTGTTTTACATCCCTTTTACTATATGTATGCTAGTCCAGCTGTCTTCGTCAGTTTGATTTTGAGCCGACGAAAACACTTTTATATGTTGCCTCATCTGCTTAGCTTATAGAATCACATCGTTCTAGCTATAGATAGGCTCCAATCACACGGTTTATCACGATAGACATTCCAATCAATGGTTGGACGATCAATACCATCGAACTGCGCTCGAGGAGAACCAGCGAATCACTCGTGCGAGTAAGTCTGGTTGGATAAATGGTTATAGCGTTCAAATCGTTTCCTCTTCCGCTAAGACCGGTAATCTAGAATCTATTCTTTTAAAGAAAAGGAAATTACCCACTCAACAAAGAGCGGAGTCGTTGTCGTGAACAGGATTCTTCCCACCCTTGGGACTGATAAACCCGGAATAGGCGATATTCACTGGACCGGCAGCATTTTTATATTCATCGACATTTCTGTAACTAACAAAATTATGTAATTATTTTATCGGTCTTTCCTAGCCGACGAAAACATTTAAGATCGACGAAAGATTGGTGTTTACCTTTAGTGCCTCTAAGCCAAGGATACGAATACGTGGTGAATCCTAGATGGCACCTCCAGTGGGAGCCCTCACTAGCCAACTGCGCGAGCGGCAAGCCACGGGCCGACTTGCCATGGCAGTGATAACTAGGAAATGATTAGTAGTAAGTTGTAAGCAATTAATCGGAGAAGCTTGATTAGGCCACGGAGCTTTACAATATTACACCTAGGGTAAATAGTTTAGGGATAGTATAATCCAACCATTTAGAGAGTCTTCCATATAAAAATATGTCATCATATCATTGTACTGTAAATTAATTCTACCGTTGTAGTTAAAAAATTATAATCAATCTAATCATTAGATTAAGAGATATACATCCATTAATTATGTACCATAAATAAGTGTTAAAATGGAGTTTTGAGGGTAAATTAGGTGAACGGAGACAGCGGAATGAATGCTAAATTGCTAATACATGGGATGCGCGCATGGGCCGCATGGTAAGCTGGCCCGTGGCCGCCGTGCTCTGGGAACATGGTTCAGGCTGCATGGGCACAGAAGATGGGCTATGCTGTTCTTTCCTCCGGATTTTCCTTTCCTAAACTAAATAAGCATTGTGAAAATCAAATGGCTGTTCATTAACTAGGCAGTGTGAAAATGAATTGGTGTGATCTATTTCTTTTCAGGCCGATGCCTGGATGTAGGCCTGATCATGGGTCAACTAACCTACCCAGTCCACCATCATAACCCAACCGAACACAGACTATGGGGATCGAAAGGACGCAGCAGCTCATGGAGAGCGCTTGGGCTTGCTTCCCCCTGCAGCCGCCGCTGGCCGCTCCGGCCACGGCGCCCACCGCCGCCGCCCGGCCAACCCCACCTCCCCAGCCGTCCCCGCCTCGCCGCCGTCCCTGCGTTCCCGCTCCCCCTCCTTTTCTCCCCCACTGCCTCCCAACCACCCCCGCCCATCCTACGCAGCGGCGGTAATGGCGCCGCCCGCCATTACTGCCCGCTCTGACCCTCAGCGCCATCACCTCGCCCAGTCCAACGCCTCGCGTGCTCTGCTGCCCCGCGCTCCCTATCAGAGAAGCTCCGCCCAATCCTTCGACGCGCGTGGTTCTGCCGGCCAGTGGCAACAAGTCCTACCGAGGCGACGGCGGCGCGCCTGTGGCCTTCCTTCTCCAGCCCGTGCGCCTGCCGCCGCCCATGCCGCGCCCCGTGTTAAGAACGGGCGCTGCGCCCGTTGCCTCGCCTTCGACCACCGGGCTGCTGCTTGCCGCGATCCCGTTCGCTGCCTCCTCTGCCTCAAGTTCGGCCACCTTGCGCGCCACTGCCGCCGGCGCGCCGCCGCCATCTCGCCCCCTCCACCAGTCGCTATGGCACCCTCGTCGCGCTCCATCTACGCTGCACGCCGCCGTCCCTCTGTGCGGGTCGCCGTGGGCGTCTCCGAGTCCATGCGCGCTGACGCAGAGGAGCTCCACCGCCGCGCCATCACCGTCTCCGTCGCCGGCGGCCCCCACCCGGACACCGCCTTCGTCGCCTCCCTCATCAGCTCTCGCACGTAATAACTTCGTATAGCATACATTATACGAAGTTATACGAAACATGTGGGCCCCACATGTCAGACCGTATTTTCAACCGTATATACATTTGTATTTCATCTGAAATTCCCTTCCAGCTCCGAAAATGGCATGTATGCATAAATCTGAAGTTTATAATGGCATCTTAGGTATTTCAATGTCTGCAGTGGATTCTGCCCAATGGAGACTCTCCAGTGGCATGTATGCTTTTAACCTTATGAAAAAATGAATTAAGAAGAAGTAAGAGCTTGCGAGATAGTTGTACGGTGTCGTTCGACCAAATCGAGCGAACGAAGTCATACAACATATTGAGAGAATATTCCATTTTTCTGTATCACTCCGTTCAGGATGATTTGATATAGTTCATCCAACCAAACACATGGATGGGCACAAATTCTGTACCATCCCGTACACGAGCCATCTCATTCAGGTAACCAAACACACCCTTAATGAGCCTATTTTGATCACTGGCGGATCACCATCCGGCCAAGCAAGGGGGGCAGCAGCCCGGGCTCACAGGGACATATAAGGAGCTAAAGTTCGGCACTTCTTGCCCTCACCTGTCTTTAGCTTCTTGCCACAAAGTCCACCATGCGTGTCGTATAACTTCGTATAATGTATGCTATACGAAGTTATTACGCATTATAAACTTCAGATTTATGCATACATGCCATTTTCGGAGCTGGAAGGGAATTTCAGATGAAATACAAATGTATATACGGTTGAAAATACGGTCTGACATGTGGGGCCCACATGTTAGCCTCCCCCCACTTCATCTTCTTCCTCATCCCAACTCTCTCCCTCTCTCTCCTCTCTCTCACCCCAATCTGTGTCCACACCACCCGCGGGGGGTGCCATTGCCTTCCACGCCGTCAAGGTCATCGTCGGCGAGGCGAGCCCCTGCCTCTCCCCCACGCGCGCACGGCTACGACGCCGCCATCTTCCTCGAGCCCGGCGGCCGGCGAGCGACGGTGCTTCGGTGAGTCCAGCGAGGGGGAGGTGGCGGCGAGCGGCGGACGAGGTCGGCAGTGGCTTGGGAGAG